>RPOG01002208.1:0-102686 GCA_008086565.1 Thalassoma bifasciatum | reverse complement strand
ATGTATGTATGTATGTAAGTATGCCTGTATGTATGTCTGTATGTAAGTATGTATGTATGCATGCATGTATGTATGTATGTATGTATGAATGTATGTTTGTATGTATGTATGTATGTATGTATGTATGTATGTATGTATGTATGTATGTATGTATGTATGTAAGTATGTATGTATGTATGTATGTATGTATGTATGTATGTATGTATGTATGTATGTATGTATGTATTTATGTATGTATGTATGTTTGTATTTATGTATGTATGTCTACACATGTTTTGAGTTTTTTGTGGAGGGTTGATGATTTTCCGATTGCAGTTCATATTTCCTTTTACATGATAATAAATATTCCCTCAATTGTCCTCTTTTTCTCTTCTTCTTTTTCTCCTTTCTTTGACAGCTTTGTCTCCCTGTTTTGCAACAATTGTTTGTTGGCCATATAATCATGTGATCCGTGATCAGTGAAAGGGGTGGAGCTCTTGTACGAGCCCTCTGGGCTTCGTTCCCTCCTTACACTATTCTTTTGTTGATGTGTGCTAAATAGATAAACTGAACTAAACTAAACTAAACTAAACACGGTGACCTTGTCCATCCTTCATACAGTCTGTGGTTCTCCCATACTGACTCTTGGCTTCTCTTTTCTGTATGTCACCTGTGTTTAGGAAGCTTGACTCAGTCCTTAGGGTGTGGTCACATAGGTCATTCATAATGGGCTCAAACACGCTCGCTTTGAGTCCAGTTTATTTGGCCAGGTTGACCACAAGTGAACCATACTCAAACACAATACACTTCTTGGGCACACTCGAGGGAGGAGAGCCTCTGCTGGGTACACCTCATGCACGAGCACAAGATGCATAATCTATGACATCTACGACATGTGGAGGTGTTAGAGGGCTGTGCTGGGCCAAAACCACTTCACAAAATCCAAAAGTAACTAAAGTGGTTNCTTGAGAGGCTTTTAATTTGAAGCTAATGAGTGTTTGTTTTAGCAGTCATGCACGCTGGTATCCATGCGTCTGTAAGGGAATGGGAAAGTGTGTGTGTGAGCGTGCGTGATTAAAGGGTGTGATGTAGCGAAAGCGACAGACTGTACAGATGTTCAATAAATGGGCTGGAACCGGCACGGAGGAGAGCGGACATCAGTCACTCAGTCACACAAACACACATTCAGAAACGTTACGAGGAGACACACATTTAGAGGAGATAAACGCTCTTGTTGTTCATTGGTCTAGAATGAAGCAGACATAATGCATGGTAATCAATAAATCTTTCACACACACTTTTACACCTTGAGCTCAACTAATGATCTAATGAAGCAGAGATAATAAATAGAAGATAGATTAAATAGAAGGTCTGGATTATCTCTACATGCGTGCATGTGTATGTGCGTGAAATAAAATGTGTAGTGTGTGATTCAGGTCCCTTTTTGTTCAAGGCTGACTCATTCAAAAACTGTTGTACGAACAATTTGTGTTGGAGGGAAAGCAAGAACAAGGTTTCAAAAGCATTTCTCATTACCACGATTGAGAGTAAATTAGCAAATATGGCTGTGAGGGCTCTTCTTGTCACGGTTAACGAGAGCAGATGAAGGAGTGTGAGGGTACAGAGGATTTTTACACTCTCTGAGCACAGATGTGATTCTGAATCATCATCTTTTTATCTCCTTGTATCGTTTTACTAGTTCCTCCGTGCCTGTCATTACCTCCAATCCGAACCATCATTTTATTCTACAGGTTTTTTCTTGACCATTATCTTTCCTGGAGCTGAGTTCAAATAACAGATTCGGTCTGAACAGCTCATTTCTCTATCAGCACATTCTGTACTTGGGAGGGGGAATTTTTCACAACTGGTTATTAAACTGAGAAGATTTCTCCATTTAAGAGTATGGCTGTCTTATAGGCACCTTGTAGCTGTCTGTGAAAAGTCTGAATGACTCTGACAAAGTTTGGTTGAGTCAAGTTTTTTCAATATGGAATCTCCCGACATTAGGCTTCAAAACTCTGCATCAGCATGAATAGTACTGTATTATACCTTATTTTACAATCTTTTGTATACACTGCCCAGCCACAGAAAAAGTCATCACCTGGATGTAACTGAGCAGATCAGTAGCAGCCTCCTATTGGATAATTACTGCATGGGTGATTATCTTTTAGCTGGAAACAAGTTATTTAACCCCATATGATGAAATGAGTAGCTTCTCTGAGTAAAACTGGAAGGATGGTGGGAAACCATCGTCTTCCAGGAAGAAATGTGGTTGAAAAAAAAAAAAACATGAATGGTTGTTAATTGTAGAACTCAGGTGTAACAGTGCAAGTGAGAATATTTCCACATGTACAATGCAGAATAGCTGTGTAGTCTTCAGAAAACCATTTATCAACAAGGCTAACCAGAAAAAAAGGCTTCACTTTGCTAGGTAGCATTAAGATTGGATTCTGTAGGAATGGAAGAAGGTCATGTGGTCTGACCAGTCCAGATTTACCCTGTTCTAGAGTGATGGGCGCATCAGAGTAAGAAGAAAAACTACTAGAATTGGGTTAAGAACTGTCCAACACATAAGTAAAAACTGGAAGGATGGTGGGGAACCATCATCTTGGGCACATCAGGGCAAGAAGAGAGGCAGGTGAAGTGATGCACCCATCATGCCTAGTGCCTACTGTACAAGCCTGTGGGGGCAGTGCTATGATCTGTATTTGCTGCAGTTGCTCAGGTCTAGGTTTGGCATCATTGTGTTCCCAAAGAATGAAGTCAGCTGACCACTTGAATAAACAATGCCAGGATTCATGGGGTTCAAATAGTGTACGAGTGGTTCAGGGAGCATGAGACATCTTTTTCACACATGGATTGGTCCCCACAGAGTCCAGACCTTAACCCCATTGAGAATCTTTGGGATGTTCTGGAGAAGACTTTGTGCAGCGGTCAGACTCTCCCATCATCAACACAAGATCTTGGTGAAAAATTAATGACACACTGGATGGAAATAAATCTTGTGACATTGTAGAAGCTTATGGAAACAATGCTCCAGTGAATGTGTGCTGTAATCAAAGCTAAAGGTGGTTCAACCAAATATTAGAGTATGTGACCTTTTTTTTTTGGCCAGTCAGTGTATAATACCACACTCTGCCATATTTAATTGTGTTATGTCAAGAGGCTCCCCATCTCGTTGTGTTTTATCTTATCCTTTTTTCATTACATTAAGTGGTAACACATCTTGTCATGTTGTTTTACACTGTACAGTTTTGTATCATGTTGGATGACATAGTATCGTATGGTAACATATTGTGACAACATCCTGTTCTCCCCTCTGAATACTTTGTTTCATCATTCATCATCATCATTTCACATCCCCAAAATACCATCCTTTGTTTTCTTCTCTTTGCTGTATAACTTTTCTCATCCATCTCTCCAACCAGGTTTTATGATTTTCTATAATGAATGTTTAATATTGTAATCCGCGGGCCTCATTTATCTTAAATATTGCTTGTCTTGCTGCTTGTTGCTGTAAAGCTTTGGGATCCCACAAAATATAAATAAATAAATAAATAATTAAAAACACTCGGCCTGTGATACAACATCATGTGGTTGGTGTTTTTTTTTCTGAGATTATTGTGAATATTTTATAAGCTGCTGCTGCTACGCTAAACATCCATTTATCCTAATATTTATCACAAAGTGCTGAGGCTGCTGGACCTGTAAAAGCACATTACTCCAATGCACCAGGAAGAGATTTTACAACCGCTTATAGATAACAGTTTCTTATAAGGGTGCTGGTGGAATCAAATAGGAGTTTGAAATGAGGAAATGCAGATTAAAACTAATATTTAATGTTCTCTCTGTCTCTTTCCCAGGTGGTGTGTGTATCGCTCAGTCCTTGAAGATTCCCCGAGAGCCCAGGCCAGGAGAGTTTGACAAGATCATCAAACGGCTCCTGGAGACCTCCAACGCCAGAGCCGTCATTATGTTTGCTAATGAGGACGACATACGGTAAGTGTGTCACGCTTTAATAAGCCCCCGGTGACTCGGCTCGTGACATTTCTGCTACTTTTGATGTGGTCGCATTATTCTTATTGTCCCATCTCTTTGTCTAACAGACGAGTTCTGGATGCAGCGAAAAGAAACAACCAGACAGGTCACTTCCTGTGGGTGGGCTCAGACAGCTGGGGATCTAAAATCTCTCCTGTGATTGGTCAGGAGAGGGTCGCAGAGGGAGCCATCACCATCCTGCCCAAACGAGCTTCAGTGGACGGTGAGTTTCAACCCTGTGACTGTGATTAAAGTCAGACAGGACAAATTAGAAGTACACACACACAGATTAGAAAGAAGATGTGATATACACTCATGTTCCTGTCTCTCGATCCCAGCAGGCAACAAGATTTTTGCCATTAAGCTTCTCAGGAAATCCTCATTTGCTCCCCATCAGAACTCCACATTAGATAATTGACTCCTGGAGGGACTAAAAAGCGACAAGATATAAAGTGAAAGCGAGGGGAGAGAGGAAGCCTACGAGGAAGTTTCAATGAATCAAAGTCAGCTTTTTCTGGCTGACATGAGGAAACACGCTATGGGGTCTTCAGGAGAAGTTTTTGAGGGAAATAGAACCAGTGGGGGATTCACGGAGAGTGCATCGTCTGTTTCACACTTATTAGGTTGATCTGACAAGCTGATGCAATACTTCATTTTAACTACAATATAGGAATCTGAAAATGATGTAGTTTCCTTGCTATGTTTCTGGTAAATTTGGATTGCTTTTCAATTACAGCCAGTCCAAGAAACTTAAAAAATACAGAGACATATAACGGGGAAGACAGGAGCAAGAGAAACTGTTGGGCCCCATTTCATTAGATAGAGGGGACACAAGCGGCAACCTCCTGTCTGAAAAAATGAGACAACACAGAAGTGCTAAAAAGCTGCTGTTCCTCCAGTGACCGCTTGTGGCTGGCTCCAGAAGCACCGGAAGTCCTGTACAAGCAGACGGGAAAAAGGCCGTTTTCAGAGCCGAAATTAGCGTATTTAAAGCCTGGTACAAACTCCGTCTCCCGTCTGGAGTTCTAATTTCGCTAACGGCTCCCACTGTGAGGGGGGTGAATTTTTTTCCAACTCGGCCGTTTGGAAGATATTAGGATCGAGAGCTTGCCCAATCAGAGCCACAGCTCAGATCACGTGACTGACGGGCGCCCAATAGCTGTGAGTTTGGGCACTCGTCACTCGTCCCATTTCCAATATGGCCGCGCCCGTCGTTTAGCCTCAAAACAGAGCTGCAGTAACAGACGGGTGACGTCACGGAGACTACGTCCATGTTTTATACAGTCTATGAAGGGAGAACACAGGAAAAGATGGAGAGAGAAAAAAAAAAACATAATACCTGACAAAGCTCCTGGGGGAATTTCTTTCATTAATTTTAGTTATTTTTCCCCCTTGAATTTAATTAGTTGTTTGTTTTTTTTAAATCTTGGTTTTAACTACATGGTCGAATGCATATTCAGCTGTGTATCATGAACCACATCACAGTACTGAGTACATTTGAGCGTCATCAACCACTACTTTACTTCTTCATTAGGAGTCTAGAAGCCCTGAAAATTTCCTAAAAATCATTGATAATGTCTTTTAAAAACATTACAATAGACGTGTTTGCATACATGTCTGCTTGTAACCTACAACATAATAACATATGACCTGCAACCTTAGTATGACACTTTCAAAATTCATATCCTCAACTGTCTTTTACTGTAATATATGCAGTAACTTCCTGGCACCCTGCTGTCATTAATTAACCATCAAATTTACAGCAAACTTTTTATAGTGTACTCAAAACAGATGTCAAAAAGATCACCAATGAAAGTACATTACACCGTTAGCAATAGGATTGAAAGTCCTGCACACTTATTTGTATTTTACTGCTTGTAACCACTGAAGCTGAATTGCTGTGAGGTTGATTGAGGCCTTCATGCTGCTCATGTCTCCTTCAGTCCAATGTCCACCTGATTGCTACAGGCATCAGGTAGGAGGAGGTGATGAAGAGTGGCAGAGGGGGCTGAGCAGCACAGTTAGGAAGGGTGTTTAGTTATCCCTCCTTACCTCTCTTTTTCCTGCATGTTCCAGGTTGTTCAGTGTTATTTGACTTAATGTACTAGTTTAGGCTTCAGACCACCAGTTGTCTAGTTTTTGCACTTTTGTTTCCTTCAGTTTTGCATGGCTGTCTTCATTCACCATGGATCGTCCCTTTTGTTTTCATCTGTCCATTTGTTATTTTGGGAAGCTGTCAGCTGGTGCAAAGAGGGGAACACCCTGAACAGGTCCCATCCCAGCACAGGGTTCACATGTAGAAACAGGCGACCGTTCATGCTCATGCTTCCACCTATGGAAAATCTAGTAATATACTGAGAAAGACCTTTCCCAAGAACTTACTGCAAATATCATCATGGAATACAGTTAAGATTACAAAAATCAGTTACAGTGTAGGTTTTTAGAAAGCAGGCAGAAACAGTTAGTTGCAGTCCTTCACTCTAAGAAGCACTGATTTGCATTGTCTACAGAGGGCTTCACAATAGCGTCTTAAAAAATAGCAGAATGATCATCACAAAAACACTACTGCAGAGAGTAAGTACAGCAGAGAATAGGGTCACCATGTTCTAAAAATGCCAAAAAATTAAAAATTGCCTTTTTATCTCTGAATTTTGACTTTTTAATCTAAAAAAATTTCAATTTTTGGTCTCCTATACTATTTTTTGTCTCTATATTTTGACCATTAATCCCATAACTTTACTTAATTACCCCAAAATTCTGACTTTTTTTTAACTCAAAATATTGGCCAACTTTCTATTTGTTGTGACTTCTTTTTTTTATATCAATAAATGCTAACTTTTCCCTCAGTTTGTTGACTCTTAATCTGAAAATGTCAACTCTGTATCCATTTTAATTCCTGATTTTTACGAAATTTTCTCAAAACTTAGACTTTTTCACATAATTGTGACTTTTTAGTTCAAAAGTTTGACTTATTTTGTCATAATTGACTATTCATCAAAGGATGTCAACTTTTTCCTCATTATTTTGACTTTTAACTCTAAATTTTGCCTTTTTTATCCCAAAATATATTTCAAAATCTGACTTCTCAGTTCTTAACTAAACTTTATCAAAAAAAGATTTTGAATTTCTCACATAATTATAAATTTTTAGCTCAAAGTTTTGACTTTCTTACATAATTGTGACTTTACCTGAAAATTTGGACTTACTTTCTCTTTTCTCATAACCATAACTTTTTAATTTAAAAATGTCATTTTCTTTCTTTTTTTAGCTTTTATGTTGTAATAAAAACCTTTCATTTCAAAACTAGACTGTATATTTCATAAAAGAGTTTTTTTATCTCAAAATTTTGACATTTTATATATATATATATATATATATATATATATATATATATATATATATATATTAAAAAAAAAAAAAAACAAAAAAAANAATTCTTAACATGACACTGACAAAAAGGGCCATTATTGTTTGTCTGTAAAAGTGTATTTCTTATTCAGCATTTTTCGTCTAAGAGTGCAATATAGACAGTCAGAGTTTCACGTTTTCTTATCCAACAGCTTGACAGGTTGGTACATCAGAATAATACCTGACCCTCAGTTCAGCTTTGCTTTATTATAAATAAGAATGTTCTGTATAACAAGCTGAGAAAATCCCAGACATTTTGGGGAATTTTGTAAAATCTCCTCAGACATAATTCCACCACCAAATAGGGGGATGTGTCCAGAAAAAAAGAGGATGTTTTGTCCCTCTGGCAAAGAAGTCAAAGGACACCTTTTAATCCACAGGGGGTGAAACAAACAAATCAAAAGTTCCTCATGGAAACTTCAGTGAATCTAAGCACAAGAAAAGCTCCAATCATCTTCTTCTTTAACAGCATCACATCTGTGATCACAGTGAACAGAACCTGATCCTCTCTGACATGTGCTACCTGTTGAGCCTCACAGAGAGTAAACCCACTGTTCTCAGCAGCGTGAGCATCAACAGCCTCACAGGTGCACGTGGGACCAATTTTCCCGACAGCCGAGGAGATTAATCACAGCAGCTCCTGTCGGCTTTTCCAAGACGGGGAGCGGGGCTGTCCGAGTGGGTGTGGAAGTCCTCTGTGATTAACCCTCCCTCTGTGGATTCTGTCATCTGCACCATCCTGCCCTAAAGTACAACCCCGGTGGTGTTTGAAATGAGATTTTATCCATATAATTAAAGTATAAATGTTATCTTCTTTGGCATACCTGGCACAGAAATCCCCCCCCCTGTGGAGTGGAGTTCGCTAACACACCAGTTGGGATGTGGAGAAAGCTTATTACATGATGTGTCGATGGCTTATAAAAATTCAGTTAGGACATATTTCCCACACGGACACAAAGCTCAAAGGTATTTTTCTAAATAACTAGGCCATATGCCCAGCAGCACATGTACAACGAGTGTATTTGTCTCCTTCATTCCTCTTTTCTTTCACCATCTCTTTATCTCAGCCTGTCAGCCTCTGACAGGTATTTCCACTCCTGTGAGAGGAAAAATGTGTTCTCCCTGCTCCTCTCTTCCTCGCTACTTATTAAATTGGACAAGTAGCCAACTTAGACCATGAAAGCTCATTTTAAAATGTTTGCTCTGCCTGCTCCCAGCTCAGGGTATTGATGGCAGCTGTTCACTGGAATGTTTTTTTTTTCCAGACATTAAAACCTAAACGTAACTCCGATAGTACACCATGCTCTTCGGCAGGTTGAGTGAAAGTGAAGCCCTTCTCGGTTTAAGATCCGATGCATGTGTGGAAAGGTAGAAAAATTCCTCCTCAAGCTATTTATTAAACTTTAACCTCTCTGTCTTCTCTGCAGCATTTGATCGCTACTTCCGCAGCCGCTCGCTGTCCAACAACAGAAGAAACGTCTGGTTCGCTGAGTTCTGGGAGGAGAATTTCAACTGTAAGCTGGGGATGCACGGTAAACGGCCTGGAAGCCTGAAGAAATGCACAGGTAAGAGTCTTTTTGGTTTTACTCTTTCTCTATTCTCTGAAATAAATACAAAAAACCACAAACATCAGGGACCAAAGCAAACACTGATCCTTTATATGGCTCTGAAAGATACACTGCTGCTACAATCAGGCAGAGTTGTTCTCCTCTATTCTTTCTATTTCTTCCAGGTAGTGTAGGATTTATCTTCCAATTTGGAGGGAAGAAATAGAAATAGAAACAACGTATAAGAAGTTTCCATGTTTATATATTTGTGCAGTGAGTTTCATATCCTGAAAGTGGCCACTTTTTGCTTTTTCTCATACAAGATACAAAAAGGATAAAGTATGAAGCAAATAAAAATGATGTGGTGTATAAGCAAGTCATATCCATGGTCAAAGCACAAAACCTCCTATCTGCACTTTGTGAGGCAAAAAACACTTAGTCTGTATTGCAAAGTCACTTGGTACAGATAATAAAATAGTATAGTAATATGGTCCAAAAACAGTGTATTATGTATTGAGTATACTTTAAGACAAAGCATAATGTAAGAAAACAATATGTTTTTTTTGTTTTCTTGAAAAAGTGACTTTTTCAGATAGGAGGTAAACATACCCCGGCAGAATTTATAATTTCTAGGCCATTTTTCAAAGAATATGAAACATGACACAAAATGCCATTTTTTAACAAACAACTCTGTTCACGTTTTTTAAATCATAGTGTCACAGCCTGGCTCAAAAGCATGTGACAAAAGAGGGAGACCACACATAGTCTGTCACATTTCAGAAAAATATATATTTATTTACATGAGAAATAAGCAATGTAAGTAGTAGTCAGTATGTGTGCAGTGTTGAGTGTTTGTGAGTGTGTGTCTGTGTGTGAAGTGCATGAGTCCCACACAGGTGAAGTCAGCCAGGTCAGCTCAGCTTTTGTAGGCTCCTGAGCCCAGCCCGCTCAGGTGTGCTGCATTCACTCACTCAGGCCAAACTCCACCCACAACTACCTGCAGAGCAGACAAGACAAGCAGCAGCAGCAAGGCAGACAGAGGCAAAGAACAGAAAGGCCAACCCCTAGGCCGTCGCAATAGTCACAACAGAAACAAACAAAATGACCCTGATTAAAAGTTTAAATCCTCTGGTGATTTTGGCCTGATAACCTGAACACAAGTTGACAGAAATGGGTTTGAATGGCTACTAAAGGAAACTGATTGGTCAAAACTGATGGCGAGATGAAAGCAGCATGTTATCAGAAAACACTGGACCTAAAATTCACACTCATCACCTTCAAAGGTGAGAATGGGATGTACATTTTCCAACACGACAATAATCCAAAACACAAGGCCAAGTTGACCTGCTTACTGGATACAGCAGAATAAGGTGAAGGTTCTAGAGTGGCCATCTGAAGTCAGTCTCCTGACTTCAAAACCATTGAGCTACTCTGGAATGATCTCAAACCTAAGGGAAAGACAGCTCAACCATCTGAGAATATAAAGACCCTCAACTGCAACTGCCCCAAAAGATTTCAAGCAGTTATTGATGTTAAAGAGGGAAATACAAGGTATTAAGAACTAGCGTATGTAAACTTTTGATCAGGGTAAGTTCTGTTGTCATTATGATTTAAAAAGAGTGAACAGAGTTGTTGGTTAATACATGGCTTCACCCAACCACTAACCATGAAAAGTCTTTGTGTTGTCATTCATATTTTCTGAAAGGTATGTAAGCTTATAAGCACAACTGTAATTAACCAATAAAAACCTGACAGGTGTTCAGTTCCCGCAAAACTAGATCCACAAACCCCACCCGCTCTGATTTGTTTATCACAGCCTGAATTGCTCATGATCCCATCATTTATCAAAGTCTTTTTACCTCTCTGACATTAATGAACCCCCTCTACTCCCCACAAAATCAAACTCACCACAGAGACAAAAAATTACATCCCCCCCTTGAGCTGTTAATTCCATCAAACCCTCAGACAAAAATGAGTTCAAATTCACCACACCACCACCAACAGCAGCAGCAGCAGTGCCGCCGTGGCTTGTCTGAGGCTTCACTGGAGCATCCCCGCTCTAAACATCTGTCAACAGGGACAAATTTAAGGGTTTAATTAGTGTGTATATATCGTGGAGGGTGCTGCGGCTCTAATAAGCATCCTTAAAGCTCACATCACACAAGCCGCTATGCACCGAGGAGCAATACAGCTCAAAGAGAAGTATTGTTTGTGTACGCTTAGCTCAAAGGGAAATTAAATGATTGCTAGAGTGTGTGTGTGTGTGTGTGTGTGTGGAGTTAGGAGCTGGTTTTTGCTCTAACAGGCGATCCTTGTCATCATTTTTTGCCTCTTCCTCCATGTTATGTGCGGTTCGACCTGCATTTTGCTGTCATATCAGAACGCCTGCAGCTTGTTATTTTCCAAGTTTGCTGCTGCGAGTGTTGTGCTGCGTGTGCATGTGTGTGAACATGATCTAGTCCAAGCTGTGTGTGCACTTTGCCGCTCTCACACCTGCACCTGCAACTGTCAAACCTGCAGCAAACCGAGTCAAACTCACAGACATCATGGATGGGACCCGTGTGTTTGAGCCGTATACGAACGCACCACGCTGAGCAGTGTGTTTGTTTATGAGTCTCAGGCTGAATTCCCGGCCGACCGCCATCATTAGTTGATATAATTAGGTTTGTAAAGGCTGTGACTCCCATTGACCGTCTATTACCAGCCGTGGCATCTGTGTGCGTGGGCTTGTTCGTGTCGGGGGCCCTGTAGTCGTGCGACAGAGTCCATTAATTCCAAGTGCCGGGGTCTGTGACCTCTAAATCATCAACACAGAAGCCAATCAGCAGCCTGCTGCTCAAGGTCTCCGCAGTGACGCAGCTGACGGGAGGATGTGGAAATGAGTGTTATTACTGCATGGGATTGGACTGAGAGAAAGAGAAATATGAAGAGAGAGCGTCAACAATGGAGGAAGAAGAAAGGTCACTTGAGGACGGTGGGAAGTATTGTTTGGGTCTAGAAATAAGAAACAGTGTGACAGAAATTTACCATACAATATGAACAATCCAGGAAAAAACGCAGGAAAATCAGTTACTAGCTAAATCAGACTGTTTCAGCTTTTTTCATAAGGTCGTGTAACAGCAAAAATACACCACATCTGTCTGTGTCCCATCTCCACCGCGTCATTGCAAAAAATCAAATAGGATCCATTCAAGTCAATGTGTCAATTCAGTGTAGGGAAGATCAAGCAAGATAGGAAGTGGTGCCCGGAAACCTCAGAAAAAGAGGCTGTGACTTTCAAAATAAAACAAACTGCATCAAAACTAGATCCTATCCAGCTTGACTACGGTTTTACGGCCCAACATGAATGAACATAGACTTATGTACGGAGTGGGAAGCATGGGAACTCTTTGATCTCATGACACCAACTGTCTGTCAGCCCTGCAGCCTGGTGGACATAACACACAGCCAGTGTGAGTTGACAAACACAATAAACACGCAACGCAGTAGAGATGGAACACAGTGTATGTCAGATGTAAGCCAAGCTCACAAACTGCACAATAAACATGATAAACTTCCCTTACAGGAATGTTTCCCCCCTTAAGTTATTGTTATTTTTACTACTTCAAAATCCATCACTTAGTATCTTCTTCACTCTCTGGTCCAAACAGTAACAGCCTGTGATGAGAATGACTGAGGAAATCAGAGTGAACAACACATTTGATTCAGTGTTAAACTGTTAATTTCATGCAAACAAATTATTGTTATGGTTATTTTACTGACTTCTCTTTAAAGGGGATGTAAGGACTTTCTAAGTGATCTTGAAAATGTCTCATTTCTAGGTATATGAGATCATCAGCTCTCAAATAGGTTATCTCTAAACTAGGTCCATTGGTTTAAGCCAGGGGTGTCCAAAATACGGCCCAGGGGCCAATTGTGGCCCACTGTCTATCCCCCCCTCCAAGCCTCATCTTACCTTGTGTTAGTTTTGCCTCTGAAATTAATCATGTTCTAACTGTTTACATTTACAGTTTCTGTCAAGTGCTTGAAATAAATCTGAATATATCTGATAACATTTCACAAAAATTTGGACTGTGCATAGGCAACTTTATGAAGCTAAAGCTCTGCACAACTACTCTGTACGGCCCTGTAGGGAAAAAGTTTGAAAACCCCTGGTTTAACCCATTGACTGTATAATAGATGGACGTAGTCTCCGTGACGCCACTTGTCTGTCTCTAAGTTTTGACGCAAAATGGCTCGTGCGGCCATAGTAGAAATGGGACGAGTAACAAGTGCCCAAACTCACAGCTATAAGGAGCCTGTAAGTCAGGTGATTTGAGCTGTGCCTCTGATTGGATGAGCTTGTGGTCTCGTTATCGACTAAACTGCCAGGTTAGAAAAAAACATTCAACTCCTTTAAAGTGTGTGCTATAAGCAAAATTAGTGATTCTGGCCATAAATATGCTAATTTCAACTCTGAAAACAGTTTTTTCTTTTGGCTCAGTGTGTATGTGACTTCTGGTACTTCTGGAGCCAGCCTCATGTGGACACTGGAGGAACAGCAGCTTTTTAGCACTTCAGCATTGTCTCATATTTGCTGCTTTGTATGACCCTGTGGTGCATAGTGGTCACTACAGTGGACACCTATTTAAAAGTTATTTACTCCTAAATCCAATGGTTCATGTGGTGGAAATTCATATTAGCCTGTGTCAAGATATTTTTATTCTTCTAAGGGCCTGAAAAAATGTTTTCAATTTTTTTCCAAACACATACATATTTTTAAAATTTTTATAAACAAACATTTGAGGGTGAAAAAGCTTATAAACTATAAATTATTGAGTGTTAAAATGGATGAAAGAGAGTTGTATTGTTTTGCAAAGCATTAAAAAAAGATTATTCATAAAATTTCCACAAAAAAAGAAAGAAAAGACGTAAAAAAAAAAAAAAGTAGAAGAAGTCATATTTACATTAAGTTCAAACTGTTTTATGTTGAATGCTCAGTTATAAATATTTGAAAAACAAATGGAAAACTTTTTTTCATGCCTAAAGACAAATAAAAACACTGAAGGGAAAAATCCTGAAATTGACTTTCATGATTCATGCAGTAGAGGGTTAAACTAATATAAAGGGTTAAGATAATTTTCAAAGCATGTGATTAGTAGTCGTTAAATCTTACACTTTAGTTGGAAATATTACAATGACATGGTTTGTATCTATCAAGGAATATTTTGAGCTACTAAGAAATAAACTGTTTGTTGGTTGAACTACCAACAAAAAAAATAGAGTAAGAAAGGCTCAAATTTGGTTTAATATTATATTAATTAAAAATGAGAGGAAAAAGGGGGGTAATGTTTTATTGCTTTGATCAAATAAAACACCAAAAAGAAAAAAACAATGCAGCATCTTAGTCATAACATATGATACAATGAGGGAGTAAATGCTATATTTTTGCACAATTTTCTGTATCATATTGCATTTCTGTGCAGATATTACCGTGTACCACTGTTTATTTGTGTGCAAAACTGCTTCAGCTGTGTCTGCTCGCATGTTAATGGAAAATGTCAAACTCATTTTAAATCTTCTCCTGCAACTGTGAGCAAGTGTTAGGTTAGTGCTGAAGCTGGACGGTTTTGTCAGTGTTTCATCAGTCAGTCTGAAGATACAGTCAGGCGTACTTTCACACAATGACTCATGCACCACTCTTTAGAAAAAAAAGGCCTTGTCTTATGTCTTTTAGTTGCACCTGTTCAGTCTGTTCCCTGTGTAAATCCAATAATCCAGTGCACAGTTATGACAGTAATTTAACGTTATGTTCCTATTGAGCATTTGAGACATTTTTAAACTTGTGAAGCTTCTGTTACTGATGGTGGACTTCTTCTCCCCTGTCTACTGAACCCTTTCGATAACAGCAAATTACCACAATCCTCCTCTTTCAATTGTAACAAAAGAAGGACAGTATTTTTCTGCCTGCCTCTTCTTTCCTCAAGCATAGCTGTAACGCACATCAGCTGGAAAAAACTCAGATACTGAAATAAACCTCTGTTCTGCTGAAAGTGTTCAGTCAGGTAAAACTGATGCCTGAAGGGGAGCCAACTGCAGCCGACACCAAATCATAGATAAGCCCACGCACGCACTTACATGCTCACAAACTCTTTAGCGGCCAGCGGCTTTAGATAAAATCACAGATGAGTGCACACAAGCTTTAATTAATGTGCTGCTTTGACACCTGATCCTCAAACCCCACCGGCCCTGTTTGGTGAAGGCGCCTCTGTATGTGCGTTATTTCTCTGGCTGATACACTTGAAAGCGCAGGATTCTCCAGAGGAAACGTGGCGTCGCGTTCATCAGAGTCCCCAAATACAACAACACGAAGCAGAATCTGCTCGTCGTAAAATGACAAACCACCTCACTATAGTTTGGTGACCAACGAAGATACACACAACCAAAGGGCAGAGCGCATAAAACACACATTTCACACACACACTTCACCACCTGGACCCATCAATAGATACTCTACTCGAGAGCAGCACTGTTAGTGACAGCAGGACGGAGCTTTGGGCACACACAGAGGAATTAAAGCTCAGCTCCAACAGGAAACAGTTGTAAAAATGTTGCCTGCTGTTTCTCTTTGTCCACTTCAGTTTGTGACTCGTGTCACTCTTGAGGGAAGGACGCCAACATTTGTTCAGTGTTTTTGTGATTGTTATTTTGTAAACTGTCACTCAGCTTTGTATCTGTCATGAATCTCTCCTATTGTCAGAATCAGTTTAAAGAAAGTGTGTCGTGTTTTATTCTGCCTCTCCCGTGACCCTGAGATGCTGTTTTTGGTTGAACCATTGAAAAAGGGGGAATATTAAATTACTAAAAATCACATTTTCAGTTTATTCAGCTCAAGAACCACTGTTAATGCAGGGTTTGACCAGTGATGGACTTTTCCTGTACTTGGTAGGAAACCAATCCCTCATGCTTTTTTGTCATTAAAGGGTAAAATTGTCAAATGAAAGCCAAGAAATTGTGAGTCCTCTCATTAATACAGTTATTATAGGCCACCTCTCCTTAAAAGAGCCGTTTACAGAGCCGTTTGTAATAATTTAAAAGTCATGCAGCTGCATTTATTCCACTTGAATTGCCTGTTATTGATGTTAATAGTGTTGCATGCAGGGTTTAATAGGCCCAATAACATTCAGTGAAAGGGTTTTGCACCGTTTTCAATGAGGGTTCAGAAACAAACTGAGACCTTGTGACACACATGACCTTTGATGGAAACATTAGAATTGGCAGTGGCTGCATGGTGGTGGTTCTCTTTCTTCAACCTTGTGTTACAACTTGAAAAAATGAGCTTTTTTCATGATTTACCAGCAGCTAGGAGAGAAAAAAACCTCTCATAAACGAGACTATGCTGCATGTTTGCAGAGAGTGCACACTCATAATGCTCTTTGGTTGACTTCCACTGATTAGTGAGATTACCATGAGACCGTAGTTCTCCCTCAAAGTGCCCAATAAACCTTGTGCAATAACTCCCTTTCTTGTTAAACACCAATTAAGAAAATTATCGAATCTTACGCCAACCAAACATTTGCTTCAAAAGCTTTACATGCCCCTCGTTCACCATTAAATATTAACACTTAACAGAGTGGTATGAATGTGGGGATGATTGCCCAAAGGTTACAGATGCTCTGTCCTTTCTGAGCTGTTTTCTTACTCAGTTTAAAATAAATACCCCTGAAGTTGCTTCCAATGCTAGTGATGTGTGGAAGGATGAGTCGGGGTGAGATGCACGTTACACTTCCAAGAGTTAATTAGACCCTGACACAGCCCGGCATGCGCACGTTTACCCCGCCACACAAACACATGTTGGCTCGCTGCAAATAGACCATATCCTAACGAGGTCAATGGGGAGGGAGAGTTATTAGGATCGCAGGCTGGATGAGCTGCTCCCTCTCCTGTGAGGAGGCCTCGGGGCCCAACAGACTGGAGGATGGAGGCAAACACAGATGGAGAGCTTGATGGACAATTAGAGGGAGACGGGCACACACAGACAGACACACAGACAGACCGCACGCTCTCCAGCTGGACAGACTGCACTCTGAGACTCTGCAGCATGAGGTGGAATTAAGCGTAACCGTTTCACTCCTCTAACAGACCAGCGTACCTACATACGAGGAGAACAAATTAAAAGAACTCATGAATCATTCAGTGCAGCAGACATGTTTGACATCCTGAAATTGTAACACAGAGAAACTTTAAGAGTGGTTGTGCATGAGAGGCTGTTTTCTCCGTCATTAGTAGGCCTGTGAGCTTTGAAGCATCAGTGTTGAACTGCCCATCTATCACTGTTAGGCCCCGGACACACACACAGAGCAATCCATCTTGTGCAGGTCCAGGGGACTCACTGCTCACTGTGGCCCTGTCACACACACCACTTCCTCACTGATGCACACCCAGGAGCTCACCTGCAAATAGATACAAACAAAGAATCACATCAAATCAAACAGTTGGACACTCGTGAAGTACAAGAAATATGTGACAGAATATAAAAATGGTGGCTATTTTTTCTTGAAACTGATGATTTAGGCGCTAAAAATCTGTGCATTAAAACCATCAACTGTGTAATAAACTGCCTGGCCAAAAGAAAAAAAAAAATCACACACTGATGCTGTGTGTACTTCCCTCAATGACCGTGCAGTGACACCCCCCACCCCTGACCTTTCCCCCCTCCCACATGTGCAAGTCTTTGAGTTTTATTGTTGTAATGGTTTCTTATGTTGCTTATATGATGAGGTGTTTTTTTGTGCCCCAACTTCTGAGCCCAGTGTGGTTTTTGCTTTTTTCCCCTCCTCCTTCCTCTTGTACTCTTTTCCTTATAATGAAACAGGGCACTGCTTACGCTGGCGACCCAACAGTTCTCCCCCGCTCCTGTCTTCCCTCTATTATGTGTCTCTGTCTTTTTTATGTTTCTTGGACAGGATGTAACTAAAGGGCAAATTATGTTGCTCTAAAACGTAATAGCAAATAAAGTGAATCTTGATCTTGGTTTTTAGCTTTTCACTATGGAATTGTTTGAATAAATTGACATAAGCAACCCCAGATCATAGCACTGCCCCCATAGGCTTGTACAGTAGGCACGAAGCAAGATGGGTGCATCACTTCACCTGCCTCTCTTCTTACCCTGATGCGCCCATCACTCTGGAACAGGGTAAATCTGGACTCATCAGACCACATGACCTTCTTCCATTCCTCCAGAGTCCAATCTTCAGTTTATTAGGGAGTTTTAATTGCATCGTTTTGCAAATTTAATCAAAAGATGTTAAGTTTTAAAAGGAGAAAAAAAAAATGTAATGAATAAAAAAAAAGTCACCTTTTAGAATTAAGCTTCACCCTTTAAATTATTTCCTTTTCAAACGCAAGATTTGTT
Source organism: Thalassoma bifasciatum (assembly GCA_008086565.1). Classification (NCBI taxonomy): domain Eukaryota; kingdom Metazoa; phylum Chordata; class Actinopteri; order Labriformes; family Labridae; genus Thalassoma; species Thalassoma bifasciatum. The sequence goes on along the minus strand of RPOG01002208.1, from coordinate 84,320 downwards.
TTCATTTTAGACTTTATTTTATATAAATCACACAAGTCTTTTTCATTCTTTGTACTTTTGACCCCCAACAATCATGTCATTTCTCACTGTTATAACTCTGAACCTCCACCATTGTGTTTTCTGTTACACGAGGATTCAATACAACTTTGTCGAGATAAATAATATCACGTATTTGTGCATTATTGTGCAAATCTTTTTGTGCATATTTTTTTCCAATCTGAGTTGCTTTTACAGGTGAGAGAGGACAAGTGCTGCTTTTATACTTTGATTACACGTTAAACTTCTCCTTTCAACAATGTTGGTATTTTTTGTATCCCCGCGTCTCCTCCTCTGCTCCAGCTCTCTTCTTTCATTTCTTTCTCCTTTTTCTCTCAGCTTTCATTCCATGAGCTAACCCTGCTTTCCATCTCTCTACCTTTATGACACAGTTTTTCCCTCTTCTCTCTCTCTCCTTCTTTGTGTCTTTTTAATCCACGCTTCTCTGTTTTCTTGTTGTTGTTATTTGTTAGTGAGGGTACGCTTGTTCAAGAATGGGAAGATGCAAGGCCAGCTGACATAAAACACGGATTCCCTCTGCGACACAAATGAAAACTCGTGTATATTTGTTTGTGTGAAAGCTGTGCAGGAGAGAGATTAAAGGGAAAAGAGACGACAAGAGGAAATTAATAAAAGTTGAAGGCAGAGAGAGAGAGAGAGAGCAGGGGAACACAGCCTAGTGTTACCAGGACAGTGATTCAGCATTATATGAATAATGTCTAATGAATAATTTATATTAGCTCTGTGTATCATCAGCAGGAATATATACAGAGATGTAATATACATTAGCCACATGTATCCTATTATTTGAGTATAGGCTGTTCTGCAGTGAAGGAATTCGACTTCCTCATTGCAGACTGACAGAAGGTCTGAGGACAAAGGGGAGAGAAGATGAAAGTGCAGGATAAGGCGGCCAACGCAGACACAAAGAGAGACGTGTTTCGCCGGTGGCTAACTCTCAAAATGAAGTCAGCAAGAGACAATAAAGGTGGAAATCTGGACTGTTCTAATACTCCTTTGTAGTTTTGTGCTTCAATTGTTTCAGTTGTGTTCACCCAGAAAATTACTAATACATACAAACACTTATAAAACTGCCAAGGGTATGAACTATGGAGATAAACAAAGAAGGGTTTGATAATAAGATGAATTGCTTGTAAAAAGTTATTTACACCCCTTTTTTCCAAAATGTTTTATAAAACTGCTCAGGGTGGGAAAAAAAGAAGAGTGTTTGATAATAAGACAAACAACTTGTATAAAGTTATTTGTATCCCTGATTTCCAAAATACTAGAACATCATGTATAAGTGTTTTACATTTCCATTTTAGTACATGCTAAAAACAGACATGTCTCTGAAGTGGAAATCACTGCATGAGCTCAAAAAGCAGACTCCTTTCTAGGAAGACTCATCATAGAATGATATGACCATAACTAAAATATTAGAGCTCTCCTTACAAATTGGCAGCTGCAGAGGTTGTTCATCTAATCTGTGTGATATCCAATGAGTACATTTATTTCAATCAGTTTTATTGACAGAAAGAACGAAAGGCGTGGATCCACTTTCTACAGCTTTCAAAATTCTAGTCTCTCCTTGATTCCCCTACTTGGCAGAGCTTACTGCTCCTAAAATGATTACTCAAAAACTGCCACTGTAACATGACGTAAAACCCTGTTTTTGATGTCAAATAACTAATGAGTTAGACCCTTTACAGATTAAAGAGGACTAGAACACAATGCAGCCTAATAATATCTTCATATCACCACAGCTTAAGGATGTGAGGAAAATATTTTACAGGGTTTATTTATTACCCAATGTTTGATCACAGCCCCACTGAAATGAATGAGAAGACAGAGTTTTTGAGCTATACCAGTCTGTCACCAGGGGGAGCACTTTTTTTGTGCAGACCTCACTTCAAGCTGAGTTGGATGGAATCTTTTGTTTTCATTGTCTCTGATTACGACCGGTCAATCTTGGAGATGTGGGCCTCAAACACCAAGGTTTGCCCTTGCCAGGCTTTTGGAGGACAGCCAATCAGAGGAGAGGGGGAAAATTCAAATGTGACATCAGTTAAAAGGATGAAATAAGGGTTAACACATGAAACATCGGAGGCTTGGGCACCAAACACCAAACACCTCAAGCTGGTCGGCCAATCAGAGAAAAGGGGTTTGTGTGGTTGTGAGCCTTAAAGAGACAGAAGTTAAAATATAAGTTACAGACAGAGGCAGAAAGTTTTCAAAAAACATTACAGAACGAAATGATATTTCAGTAACCTGCAAATCATGTTAGGGAAATGACAATCGGGACAGAATTAGTCCTTAAGAAAACCTAAATAACCCCTCTTTAAGTGTAAATATATGGTGCTGTAGGCTGTCTCCCACTGAATACATATACATTTCATGATACACAAGCCTGAGAGTTTTCAAGAATAATTTAAAGCTGCTGTGTTTTTTCATTCTCAACTTTTCACTCCATTCGTTTGAAGAAGACACTGTTAACATGAAACAAGCTGACCCCTGTTTGACGGATGCTTCTGTTTCAGTGATAAAATGCTTCTGGACCTTCAAAACATTTAATCAGAAGCCACACACACACATGGCTCCTTTGAATAAAAACGTAGAGCCACAATAGAAAAATAAATCAAGTCCACTGGGAAGAAATTCAAGAAGCTGTCCAGTCAATAAGTCAGTAAATGAGCTCTTTAGAAATCCCCTCCCCCCCACCCACCCACTTTTACTCCACTCAGAAAGAACTGTTTAGCTGTTTCAACATTTTCTCAGAAGTGATGTTTGACTTCTTGACATCTTTTCTTTCCTGTCCTTTTGAAATTATTGACCAGAATCATCTCAACAATCACAAACTCTCCAGCTGAATGAAATTAAAATAATATCTGACATCGATCTGTGCTTCTAAATATCTACAGCCCCAATGATTCAACAAACACAAGCATACAGTTTGAATCTAATGACTGGTATCCGTGCAGCAGAGTATCGACATAATCCTTGGCTTCTGTACTCTCTTGTCAAATCATGTCTTGCAGGATATCTATCTGACGCTCATTTCCTATTCTCGACTATTGATTATTCATTTCTGTCTTGGCAGATTAGCCCTGAAGCTTGCTCAAAGCTAGAAAAGTGTGTCTATAACAAGTGATCCGTGTCTGTGTGGGTTGTGGGTGTATAGGTCACTTCTTCTTTAACTCATGGTGAGGTATAAAGGGCTTCAACATGCTTTACCAAAGTGTATGGAGTTTCACTATGGCAGCTATTAACCCTTTTGGCGCCACATTTTTTTCGATAAAATCTTCAGTTTTGAAATCACTATTTGAAAAGGTTGTAGCTTGAAAATGGTTAGAGATAAAGGCAAACTGCAAATGAGAAAAATCATCATTATGACCCAAAGTTTGTGATGGGAGTAAATTCACTCATCCAATTTGCATATTTTTCCAATTAGAAAACAATATTGAAAAGCAAAAATTAGAGTGGTTATTTGATTTTCAATTCAAAATTCAAAAATTAAAATTAAAACTCAAGGCATTTTTTCTTTGATAGGGATACAAACACCTTTGTAATCAGGTTGATTTTCAGTTTCTGTTTCTAAAAACAAAGAATAAAATGTTAGAAGGTAGAAACAAAAAAAAAGTCTGTGTACCTGCCATTTATTCTATCTCCAATTCTGAAACAAAAATGAAAAAAATAAAAATAATTCGGGCTATTTTTTCCTTTGCCATCACTGTAACAAAAATTAGACAACCATCAGATGACCCTGTTTAAAAAAAAAAAATGCATTTTCTATCTCAAATTTTTGTTTTTCACGGAAAGGCCTTAACTTTCTACTTTTCCATTTTCAGTTTTAACTTTTACGCATTTGTGTAGATAAATAAATAACTGCATGGATTACTGTGCCCATTGACATCAAATAAATAGACGCCTCATAGACTGACGCTGTCTATTGCAGCAGATATATCAGCATCCCCGCCTACTTGGATAGGTCACCTCCGTCTCCAGAGCATTTATTTCTACCTGAGGAGGGTGTGTACCATCTAAAATATGTCATTACTCCCCAAATTTTCATCTGATTTTTGCACAGTTTGGTTTATTACAATCTGCTACTGCTTTGCTAAACATGTGCTGATTGCAGAAAAATATTGAAATGCTGCTTCTGGCTCTCAAATACAGACATCCCTGATTTTTTGCCATTTGGATTAACATAGCTTGGATTTTACATGTTTGTCTGGGGATATAAAAATTCTTAAAAGGGAAAAAAATCTAATTTTATGGCTATATTTTAATGGAAAACTTGGTTGTTTGTTTGTTTGTTTTAAAATCTGTTACATATGTTGGAAAAAATAAGCAGGTGTCAACAAAAGCGTCCCGTTTTTATTTTGTGTGACCGAAAGCGGTGCTTTTCAAAGTAAGAGCGCATAGAAGGAGCGCCAACTTCATGCATGTGGGTGTTTGTATTATGGGATTCACCTGTTGTGGCTTTTGTGTTGACTTATAAAAATACTTGTGTTATTTCTCAGTTTAATATAAGTTTGTGATAAATGAGCAGCAAAAATGCCAGTTGAGGTTGACAGGGATGCCCTCTCTCTCTCTCACACACACACACATATACACACCTGCACAGGTGGTAAAGGACAAATATGGCAGGTTAAACCTCAGTTATGGCTTTTGCCTCCTCTAACTCCAAATGTGGGTTGGGGAATCCCATCAAACTTAAGCCGTTTACAGTGTAAAATCTCCTCCTACTTTGTGCAGAAAATCCTTTTCCAACTCCACTAAGGTGTGGTAGGCAATGGTGTGGTACCTGCAGAGATAAGTCGTTGTTTTGTCACGTCAAAAACCACTTTAGAGGAGGTTCTTAAGACGTTAAGCTAGGGAAACCACAAGTGAAAGTCAGCGATCTTTCCTGAATAAAACCACCGTCTGGTACATGCTCTTAATTTGAAAGGACATTTCTAGTTGCACACATGTTTTTTTGGTAGCCTTTACTTTCTGCTGCGCGTCACAATTTTGCAACTTTGGAGCTTAAAGGGTTAATAAATGTCTGTAAATGAAGGATAATGTGCACGTGTGTGGGCAGCGCGTCTCCGTCCTGTCATCTCAGGACTTTTCCCAGACAAGTTTGATAAATGGGAGCGAAGCTAGTTAAGCAACCTTTATGTAAATGTATTCATCACCATCTGAATTAAGTTTGCATTATCTCAAGGTTTATAAATAAATTACCTCACGTAATTATTCCCAAACTATCTCATCTGCATCTCGAAACGTAGAGTGAATTCAGCTGCATGAGCAGGACTGAGAGGAAGAGGGACAAAAAGGAAAGAAAAAGTACTTTCGCACAACGTGAACGGAGAGGCAGGGAGCTGTGTGTTTCTAATTGATGTTTAATTAAGAAGCTTGTCCAAATCATTAGTCTGCCTGTCATCCGTCGTGCCATCAATCACTCTCTGTGTCAAACCTGGCTACCACACTGGTGCATGTAGGCATCCATCAAGCCACTTAGCCAGTCAGCATTCCTCCATTAGCTTCACCTCACTGCCTCCATCTACTGCTCTGTACGCAGCTTTGGATTCACTCTCAAAGAAGTGAAGCAAATATTCCAGTTGTCTGTGGCTTTAGGTCTCAAACTTTATCCACCAACAAATAAATCTTAAGATATCTATGACGCAGATTCAGCTAGAACATCCTTGTCTGTTCACTGTCTCTACACAGTCCAATCAGCAACACCAGAGGGAACCATACAAAGTGATGTATGAAGAAAACATACACTGCTCTGCCAATAACGAGGTCACACTCCTTTTTACACATCCCAAAGATTCTCATTGGAGTTAAGGTCTGGACTCTGTGGTGGTCAATCCATGTGTGAAAAAAGATGTCTCATGCTCCCTGAACCACTCGTTCACAATTTAAGGCTTGTGATCATTCAGTATATTCAGGTAGTCAGCTGACCTCGTTCATTGATCACATAATGTTGCTGAACCTAGACCTGAGCACCTGCAGCAACCCCAGATCATTGCACTGCCCCCACAGGCTTGTACAGTAGGCACTTGACATGATGGGTGCATCACTTCACCTGCCTCTCTTCTTACCCTGATGCCCTCTACCATCCTTCCAGTTTTTAATAATGTGTTGGACAGATCTTCACCCAACTTTAGTCATTTCTGCATCAATCTCTTTAGATGTTTTCTCTACTTGATGCCAATGATTTGACTCTTAAACAGACTAACATCTTTTCCACGACCACAGGATGTGTCTTTGTCCATGGTTGTTTTAGAAATGAGAAGTTATTCATGGCATCAGCTGGGGTTAAATAATGTGTTTCCAGCTGAAAGATAATCACCCATGCAGTAATTATCTAATAGGAAGCTTGTACCCATTTGCTTAGTTAAATCCAGGTGGTGACTTTACTTTTTGGCCAGGCAGTGTATATGCCTGATCATAATCTACAATTTAAAATTAGATTATCAGTGCTAAAATAGGTTATTTCTAAATGCCATTCCTCAGCTTTCCTATCAGGTTTTACAGGACCACATTTATGGAGTCAAAGTCTTCTTGATGACAACACCACGCTGGCTGACCAAGTTCTACAATTCTACAATTTCATTGAGCAGACGCTTGTGTCCAAAGCAAAATAGTAGTGGGCTATTTTTTTTTTTTTTTATTGTCTGTGAGGGTTCAGTATCTTGCTCAAGGACACTTCGGCATGTGACTGAGGCAACTCTTCAATTGCAAGTCCATGACTCTGCCACTGAGCCACAACCGCAAGTTTAGCAGTAAGTAGAGAGTTCTCTGTTTTTTTCTCTGCTGAAAACAATATCTGTGATTTATTTAGTCGTAATAGTGGAAGCAGGTGCTGAACTGTCCAACAGAAAACAGTGATCAGAGAAGAAGAAAGCTAAACAAGAGAGTGGTAGAGCACGGGCTAAAGGCGAAAACACAGGCTAAAAAAGGACTAAGCTGTTTATGATAGTGTTCATTCTTGTCCACATGCAGCAGTTATTCTGCAGTGATCTGTTCAAACCTGAGAGTCTATCAATAAAATGAAGAACCAGGTTATGTTTGCTCTGCTTGGTGAGGTTGGAGTTGGTAGATGAGCACTGGTAGGACATAACCAGGATTCACTAAGATTACACTTAACAGACACGTCTCAGAGCACCAAGCTGTGAGTAATGCTAAATGTAGCTAGCTAGTCCTCCAACCAAAGGAGTCACTGCAATCCACTTTAAATGGATTCTTCTCACATTTTTACTCCATTTTAACATCAAATGATTTAAATCAAACTCATTCCCTGCATTTTCCAATCATGTCCCCACGAATGCTTTATTATATTATTTTCCCTTCTTATTGAGGTTTTAGTGCTGTTTTTTTTTTCAGTCTCTGTGTGGTGGACAACCACTGTTGTCTCTTGGGAAAACTTTCAAACCTCAAGGGATTGAGTGTGATAGATTGTCAGAGCTTTGCCATGGAAGCATAGTGGGAGTTGCCAGGTTTTAAATGCCAGAAAAAAAAAACCTTCACTGTTTAACCATCACAGTATGTTTGTGTTTTCAGTGAGTTCTGGACCTCATAGCCAATCATTCCCCACAGACCCTGCCTTGTATGCTGGGAAAAAAATAGAGAAGAGGACAGTGTTTCGAAAATAGAATGATGTTTCACCCCCTGTTGAAAAAGCAGCTTGCAGAAGCTTCCACTCCTGCTGCTGTGAACGCTTTGTTCACTTTTAAGTTATATCAAAGTTGTGTTTTGTTGTACTTTGTTGGTGTGTTCCGGATAAAAGTCTTTTGAAGAGCTCCCACGACAGGAGCACGAAGCAAAACTGAGTCATGGCTGAGTTTTTACACTTTGATTCAACCGCAGACAGATTTTTTCGCATCTACACGAACAGATTTCATCCTTGATGGTGTGATTGATCCATCTTAATGATCAGNCCAACCAAAGGAGTCACTGCAATCCACTTTAAATGGATTCTTCTCACATTTTTACTCCATTTTAACATCAAATGATTTAAATCAAACTCATTCCCTGCATTTTCCAATCATGTCCCCACGAATGCTTTATTATATTATTTTCCCTTCTTATTGAGGTTTTAGTGCTGTTTTTTTTTTCAGTCTCTGTGTGGTGGACAACCACTGTTGTCTCTTGGGAAAACTTTCAAACCTCAAGGGATTGAGTGTGATAGATTGTCAGAGCTTTGCCATGGAAGCATAGTGGGAGTTGCCAGGTTTTAAATGCCAGAAAAAAAAAAAAAGAAAAAAAAAAAAACCTTCACTGTTTAACCATCACAGTATGTTTGTGTTTTCAGTGAGTTCTGGACCTCATAGCCAATCATTCCCCACAGACCCTGCCTTGTATGCTGGGAAAAAAATAGAGAAGAGGACAGTGTTTCGAAAATAGAATGATGTTTCACCCCCTGTTGAAAAAGCAGCTTGCAGAAGCTTCCACTCCTGCTGCTGTGAACGCTTTGTTCACTTTTAAGTTATATCAAAGTTGTGTTTTGTTGTACTTTGTTGGTGTGTTCCGGATAAAAGTCTTTTGAAGAGCTCCCACGACAGGAGCACGAAGCAAAACTGAGTCATGGCTGAGTTTTTACACTTTGATTCAACCGCAGACAGATTTTTTCGCATCTACACGAACAGATTTCATCCTTGATGGTGTGATTGATCCATCTTAATGATCAGACATTTATTTATCCATTTTCTGATGAAGTTAAAGCAAGTTAAATAAGGAAATGAACGCCTCTCCTGGTTTCCCTCTCTATCCTCTCTCCTATCCTCCAATTAAAGACATAAAAGCCCTGAAAATAAACTTAAAAGAGGAAACCTTCCCAGTATTTTATTTGATGTATAATATATGAACCTCATTCCAAAAAAAATCCTTATTACATGATGTATTTTTTGTTTAACTACCAGGAGCTGAATTCAGTCAAATTAGCATCAAGTGTCTAATATTTAAAGCCATGAACAGCCGTCTTTGATGGGATCGGAGCGCTTCATCAAACCTCCTGGGGTCAGAAAGAGGTCGTTGACATTTTCTGTTTGTACCTTTAAGACCTGAACTTGTTGAAAGAGTTAGATTTAATTTCTTCACCTCTGCTCGTAAGGTTAAATCCAGAGCGCTGTTCTCTGCAGTAATCCGGCGTGAGTCACCGTTCTGCCACCTCTGCATTGATACTAGAGTGCCAGGTGAGACGGCTCAAACGGTTCCACGTGTCCTCAAGAGTTGTTTGAAGAGGTCTTTCAGAAAATGGGGGACCAATTTTGAATAATGGTAATGAAGAAAAACACCACCACGACGTCTTCAAAGGTGGCTCTCGATCGCACTGCTGCCGTCATCTCAGCCTCCAGTAGCAGGTGATCTACAAACAGGGTGTTTTTACAATTTCAAACAAAACTTTCATCAGTGGAAGATTTTTTGAACAAAGTTTCTGCCATGCCTGTGGCTTTTATTAAACTAAACTGAGATGAGTTACACATTTATACACATCTAGAAACAGATCACAGCAGCCGGCTCGCATGCTTCTGCAACAAGAACAAATAATCAGCCACAAAATATGAAAATGACTTGCAGGCAGATATGGAGATGATTGCGTCCTCCTCATGCAGCTCGAGCAGATCTTTTATGAGACATGAAAGTCACTTTTCATCTCTGCTTCTGTCTCTCACAGTTATTCAAGTCATTGCTTCTTCTTCTTTTTTCCTTTTTTTCCCGATGCAAATCCTTTCACACCAAAAAAATAAATAAATATAAAAATCAGCCAACCAACCAAGTTGCCCGTGGTCTCCGATGTCATTAACACTGAGCAGAGAGGCTGAATTTAATTTAGTAGCTGCAGGCTGGAGAGATGGAAAAGAGTTTAATACGTACAAAACAGACAGAGTGCACATTACCACGCAAACATTTTGTCCCTTCATCTCTGCGCATCCTGATCTCACATCGCCCCCATCTCAACCTTTATTCCCCCCATCTCTTCCGCTTGTTTTCACATGCAAACGGAATGGAACATGCACAGTATTTGATTTATTAAACTAATTCATGAAACAGTCAAACGTGCTGCTTCTCTCTGCACCTGCTTACACACATTATCTCAGCAGATGAAATGAATATATTTGCAGCCTCTTCATTGACGTGATGAGCTGTATCTGTTACACAATGAGCAGACAAATCCAATAGAAGCTGCATTGTATCGCAGCACACTCTCTCTCTCTCACACACACACACAGACACACACAACCCTTTGCTCTGGTTACAACACCTGACGCAATCCCAGGAAACACAGGCAGTAGTGTTTTCCCTGTTAGCAGCACTCACAACAGCACCAGTCGTTAAACTGTCTCAGGGCTGGGATTGCGTTTTCTTGCGATTCGTTGATTAATGATGCATCGTGTCGTTTCACATCTCATAAGAGCGGCAGAGAGAGATTCTCATTATCTCGTGACACCGTGATCTATGGCTGAAAGTGCAACGCTGTGACGCGCTTTTTTGCCCCTGAATCACAACGTGCAGAAGTGTAAAGAGCTAACAAGTGTGCACTCACACTCACACTCACACGTCAGGAGAAGGAGAAGATGCTGGCTTGTTCAGAGGAGAAGAAATATGCATCAGCTCCTTGAAATGAGCTCACAAATAATGACTGCAATCACTATCTGAGTATTTATGGATCAGTGTTAAAAGGTCAAGACAGACTCGTCTATTTGTAGAACGCCCTCTTCAGTTCTCACCTTACAGCCAAATATTTTCAGTTTGTGTTCCCTCTAATTGGAAATTCAAGTTCTGCAGTCTGAAAGCACATGAGCTTCTAACTTTTCCTAACACAGCATTGTTGAAGTACCCTCTCCCTCCAGGGTGAGACTCAGAGAACTGACTAAATCTGAACAAAAACAGCACCAGAATAGCAGCAGTTACAGCAGATATGATGCAGATTGCAGGATGTTACTGCATGTAATGGAGGAAAAGACATCGCTCTATATGTCACTGATGAGGAGGATCTAAATATAAGCTCTACAGTAGTGTTTTCAAAATGTCGAAATGTAGCGTACGTCTTCGTTTTTTGTGTACCAGCAAGTTTTCAATATGACAACTTAAGCATTATTAAACTTGAGCTAAGAAATGAAATGTTAGATTCAGTCAGGCATGAAGACTGGTATTCTGCTTTCCCTTATTTTCAACATTGGTATAAAGTAGTGGTGTTGAATGTTCAGATTTTCAAACTTCTACATATTCATTTGCTGTAGAAACCCCTGAATCTGTCTGTAAACTGATAAAAACATTCCATTATAAAAAAAAAATAGCACCAGATTTTCAGGGACTTTCTGAAGTAATGAGATTATATCACTTTACAATCTTCCAACTGGTAAATGACACGTTGTCAAGTCAGGCCTTAAAATACCAGGTAGCCAATCAGATGAAAGGGGGGTTTGTGGAGCAGAGCTTTAAAGAGACAGTAGCCAAAACAAAGTGTTTCGGACAGAGGCTAAAATTAAAGTGAGAAATATATAGATTTTCCTTGGACATGTAAAGCTATTGCTGGGTTGAAATCATTTAAACCATTGCTATGCTGTCATTAAGCTAATTAGTTAGCAACTTTATATCAGGCATAAACAAAGAAAAACAATGGAGGCAGGGAATGAAAACCAAAAAAAAACCCCTAGAAACTCTTAAAATTTCTATGTTCTATAGCAGAAGTGAAACACAAAAAAATGAAAGGGAACTGGTTGACAGGAGTATTGTTTTCGTCCTTGAAATGTCCATCATGTTGATCACGTAGCCCAAACTCATCCACTTCCCATGTTGCTCCCTCATGGCCTAGCAAACTTGTATGAGATCGTGTCATTATTGACTGCTTCAGCAAGCCTTTCATGTCCGTTCCTCTGTGTATTTGAACACATAATGGATGAAAGGCACCGCTGCAGACAGCACTTAAAAAAATGCCAGATTAAAAAACTGAACACAGAAGGCTTTTTCTTGTTCAATGTACTGGTAAAATATTTTTAAAACCCCTGGTCAGGAGCCAAACGTAAACAAGAGGCAGAGGAAATTTCAGTCAAACTGACAAGACCACTGGAGTTAGCTATGATGCAGATACAAATCTTGTCTTTTGCCAACCCTGCTGATCAATGCTGATATATGCAGACAGTAAGCTGAATATGGAAAAGACAAGGTGGTTTTCTTGTAGGAATGAATTGGTTTTCTCTTCTGGTCTGTAAAGGAATCAGATCTGCCCGTAGGGTCAGTGGTAGATTGAACTTAGTGTTAATGCACATGATGATACACAGGCCTGGTGAATTGTGGTGTTTGGTGTGAGAAATAACAGCCCTTTAGAAAGTTTTAGTTGGTGGTTCTAACTGGTCTGAAAATGTAAAAAAAAAAAAGTGTTTCTGTTTGGATCAAACTGTTTGGGAGAAATTCTGGTTCGAATCCCTGCAAAGCTCTACACACACTTTGATCACTTTGACACACTGCATTGTCATAACCATATACATTGTAGCAGGCTGCACACAACGTACCATCATGCAAAGCAGCAAAGAGGATGAGCTACTGGTTTTCAGTCTGCACACAGACCACCAACCTTCAAAATAAAAGCCCTCCTAAATAAATAAATAAAACAGAGCCCTGTTTGTATACTCATAAGTACTCTTCAAAAAGAAAAGAACAATAAAAAACAATGATAAAGGAACATTACATGAATTTGACAAACTTTATACAGAACAAAACATTCTTGTAATAAGTGCACTTGATTCAATCATTGTGCTACATGCATGAAGAAGGCAAAGTATTGGTTTGTTTTTATTTTTTAACCCTGGCTGCAGACATGATCAGCTGTTGCAGAGGCTTCCAATCCACCAAATAATGCATACGATCACATCCTGCGTAGAATCAGTAATAAGGTGTGGCGGTCATGTGACTGTTACATTCTTCTGGGGTTCATTAAACATCATTGACACATGTTGACTGCAGCGTAGAGCAGCAGGCTTTAGTGTGTTAGAGGAAAATCTCATTCAGGCTTCAGCATCACTTAAGTTCCAGCTCTGTGTAACACAAGGGGACATCACAGTGACCGTATTAACCATTGAATGTCTAGTTAAGCTGTATTAAATGTCGTAATGGTGCCATTCGGTGTTAAAGTATGGTAGGTTATCAGACAGCCTGCTTGAGGGCCCTTTGTTGATCGGATTCCGCTGAGCGTGGATCTTTCATTTATATTTCCTCTAATGTGTTACATTACTGTGATTCAGTGCCATATAAGTAGCATCATCACTGAAGTAGTTTTGGAGATTACAGGTCTTTACTACATTATGCACGGAGCTCTGACACACAGGGGGCAATGAAGCAGATGATTCACATAATGGTCTGATGTGGGTGTGTGTGGGTATGTGCTCAGCTCTGAGTCTGTTGGAACAATCGGCCATATGGCCACGAGCGCAGTGGAGTCGATGAGCTCTCAGGTATGAGCTTTGAATTAGAAGTTTGAGAGTCTCAAAGGCAGTCTGACTTTTGCAAGAGCATGTGTGCTGAAGAAGTTTGTGGAATAGTCACAGGTTTTTTGAATTTAAAGGAGCAGAGAGGACTATTTGTTTAGCATTTATAGCAGTGACACCTGTGTAGTTTGCTTCCAGGGGGAAGACTCTACTTCCCATGAGCACCATCTCCCGCTGTCAAGCTGAGGTTTTCATTTGGAATTGGAGCAAATGAAGGGAGCAGATCTTCTTTTCAACACTGCTTTTGTTAGTTAAAGCCAAGCAATAAGAAATCAGAAGAGTGGTAAGACTGTGTTTTTGCAAAAAAACAAATGCATCGGTGTCGACCTGCCCCCCATTCAGGACTTGTGCCAATCCAGGAACAGGAAATGGGCAGGAAGTATCACTGCAGACCCCCAAACCCTGGCCACAAACTCTTCAAACTCCTCCCCTCTGGCAGGCGCTACAGATTACTGTGTGCTAAAACAACCCACCATAAGAACAGTTTCTTCCCTCACACTGTGACTCTGATGAACACTGAACCACAATAGTGTCAGACCTATCGCTGCAAAAAACCTCGCATCATAATATTATTATTATTATTATTATTATTATTATTATTATTATTACCTCTTTTATACCCTACTATTACTTTGTACAAGAGAGCACAGTTTACCAAAACAAATTCCTTACATGTTCAAGCAAACCTGGCGATCAACCCTCTGTTGCATGAATTATGAAAATTAGTGTCAGAGTGGTTTTTTTTGTTTTTTTTTTGTAATTTCATGAATTTTTAAAAATATTTTAACTCTCTTTTATTCATTTTAACACTGAATAATTTATAGTTTAAAAGCTTTTTCACCCTCAAATGTTTGTCTATAACATTTTTAAAAATATATATATGTTTGGGAAAAAAATTGAAAACATTTTTTCAGGCCCAAAGAAGAATAAAAATATCCTGACACAGGCTAATATGAATTTCCACCACATGAAGCATTGAATTTATGAGAAAATAACTTTTAAATAGGTGTCCACTGTTGTGACCACTATGCACCACAGGGTTGATTCTGATTCTGATATTCTCATTTTAAGTTGTGAAAAATGAACAAGTAAATACATAAAACTGAGACTATTTCCTTACAGGACCTTTCAGTCAAATCAGAACCACTGCAGAGACCTGATAACACATACTTCATCCAAAAAAGCTCCAAAACTGAAGATTTTTCCTTTGAACACAGACAAACATGTTTAAATACTTTAATCCACGCTGAGCGCAATACAATTATTTCAGCCTATAGCTTGAACGCTGGATTTGTACTTTTCTAATTGGAGCTCCTCTTGGATTAGAGCTGGAACACACCCATAAACTTTCTGATTAAAGGTAAATCCACACACGCTTTATCATCAGGCGATAGGGCCCCAGTGACAGCAGCCGCAAATTGACTCCCAATTGGATCCATCAAGGCAGTTAGCCAGTCAGTTAGCTGCATTAGCTTCACCTTGCTGCACTTCTCTATTGGTTTTTTTGTTTGCAGCAGACTCAGTGGTTGGTTCTCTTAAGTATTCTAAGCGCCGTGTAGGAGTTAAGTAGCATCAGTCACATTAGGGGGTTGTTATCGGAGTAACCCTGGGGCATGACGAGAGTTTCCAAACACTGAAAAACTTTCAGGCCGTGTCTGACATGTAGAGGACGGAAACTGTTCAACTACAGGGCTATAAAGAGACAGACATGCTGTGTTTTAAAAGCAGACTTTTACTGAGGGATGATGGGAGTGTTTGAGATTAGAAAAATAAGAGTGACAAATAGAGAAGTGGAGATGTTACAAACTGGGCTTGTAGCCAGAATCCTAATGAGAGATCTCTCTTTTCTAACAGCGGCTCCACAAGTCTGTCTGAATCCTGAATGTCAAACAGGTTTCTGGCCAAAAGGTGCATGTCTTCTCTGAAAAACAAAGGTTACTGTCATTTGTGCAGCTGCTTTGCTAATGAAATGTCAAATTAAAGGCTTGAGTACACAGAACACCGATGTTGGCCGAGTGCGATGAGCAACAAGTTGTTTTTTTTCACGCCTGCTTAGAAAGAAGTGAATTGATTTTTAACCCTCAGTATCAGTGGGTAGATTTTTTTTTGGTTGTTGTTTGTTTTTGCCTTGTATGCATTTTGCTCAAACCAGGCCCAGCTGGATCACTACCCCACACTTTCTCTGGAAATCAATAATGAGTAGAGTCAATAAAATCAGCTGGAGAAGAAAAAAGTAACATCAAGGAGAAAAAGAAATACCTGGGTCTTCAGTGGAGTTTAGCTCAGAGGAGTGTGGTTTCACTGGGCGGGAGAATGTGCAAAAATGTACAGAAAAAGAGAGTGAATGGTGGGTAAACTCTGCAGAGGGATCAAAACACTAAGACAAAGAAAACTTAAAGATTTTTCCCCTTATTTCTGTCGCCTTCTAGTGTAACATTCTCTTAAAGTGTGGCCTGAGAGCAACGTCCCAAACAGCTTTTAACATGTGTACTCTCTCTTACAGCCCAAAAACTGCATGTTAGATCTATGCACGTGCAATAGCAAATAGTCTGCAAAGAGAAATGAGTCCCTTCTTTGTCCACAGGAGGCGCCAAAATCAACAGAACGTACAGGAGATTTAAGTCAACTTATTACAAAACAAATTCTTCTAATGCAGCAGTAAATATCAGAAACTGAGACTTCTCCTGGAGTCATATGAGGGTCATTTTTGTTTATCTGTTCTTTTGTTAATCCCTCTTATTACAGCAGGTTAGGAAAGAGGATCAGAGGGATAAGATAGAGTGCAAAAAGTGAGTGTTTAGTGATATCCTAGCAGTATTTTTGTAGTTGTAAAGAATGATATCAGGGTCTTTTTCTGGAAGTTTGAGTTTAATTTTTCAGTGTTTGTTGCCATGGTCTGGTCTTTTTTTTTTTTGCCTTTGTCAGCTTGTTGTTGCAAAGTTCATCTTGCTTTATGTTCAATCTGTTGCTGTTTTATACCAATAGTATTAGTACGACTGTACATTAATGAGGAAAAGCTGTTGAGGCAATCTATGAGGAAGAAAAAAGCTCCTGCAAATTGTGTGGAAAATGCATAGCAGCTGGATATACAGGAGGAGACGGGGTGGGGGGGTCTCGCCATCCCCAACACAGTCCAGTAAAATGTTTGTCTACTCTATTCATCCACAGATTCATAAAAAGTATTATTTCTAATACTAAGTTCAATTTTTTTCTCATTGTCTTTGTTTCAAATTCTGTTTTTGCTTATTCATTATTATTTTTTTCGCTAACATATTTATTGCCATTTCATAAGGTTTTGGAACACAATGACTCCCTACAAGCCCCCACCACCACCACCACCACTCCACCCTAACAATGACAGTAATAAGACACAACAGTTTAAACACAACTGATATAAATGGAATGATAAGGGAAACATTGGTGCAAAATCAATCATCAACAGGATATAATACCATAAATGAAAAGAGTCAAAAAGGCATCAATAAAAACAGTAATGATGAAAACAATAATGTTGATCCACACACACCACATACACACACACTCACCCTCTCAACATAATCAGTCAAGGACTTCTAATAACTATAAGTTTTTTTTTCCATCAGAACCGTACTATACTGAGAATTTTTTTTATATCCCAAGTCTAAATAAGATTGTTCTGTGTATCAAATTGTATCACATAACCATGCAGTAGCTTTGGGTGGGGTGGGGGTTACTTTACTGTCTTATATTGCTTTTATCATCATTGTACATTTGTTTCTAGAAATGCCCACTTTGATTCAGGAGTGTCATTCATGAGAAAAATGCTGGTCATCATCAGGTCATAACCAATGACTGTATATAGAATGGACAGTGTGCTTCCGTCTGTCACTGTTCTACGTTTTTGAAGCCAAAAAACCCAGTTTCTCTAGCCGCCATTGTGCAGCCAGAGTCTGTGCAGTAGAGAATTCTCGGTGGAGCAGAGTAGAAAAGAGAAATAAAAATATTTATTTCTTCTTCTTCAGAAGGTTTAGTCTCCTTTTGGCTCTTTCCCGAAGTTTCTTATATCCCCGGTAAAAACTACTCACGAACGGCAGCTGTCAACTATCGTAAAACGAAACTTATATCGCGGTTTTTAACGTGCAATAACTAATGAGAAACTAACTTCTCAGAAAAAAAAAACACCTGAACACCATGCAGCCAGATGACATCATCATACCACCTTAGCGTAAAGATGAGAGAAACGTTTCAACGAGGTATCGTAATTTTTTAAAGTTTTCCCGGCTCATATCTGGAATACATGGGGAGGCGGGGCTTATGACCTATACTGCAGCCAGACACCAGGGGGCGGGGCATCTGCTGGAAGCTTCAGTTTGAGCTGAACGTCGTTACGTCCTCTCATTATACAGTCTATGGTCATAACGGTGAAATTCAAGAGTCTATGTAAACAAAACTCCTTGGGTTTTTGCATTGTTGTTGAAATTTTATTTTTGTCATCTCAAAACCTTTGGACCTGTTCATCTATAGTGTTTATAAAGAGAAAACTTGATAAAAATTTGAATCTGTTCTTTATTTATTGTTATTATTATTATTATTTGTGAACCACTGGGTCTAGCACCATGTATAAAAAAGTATCTTGTTATTGTGCATCCAAAGCGCGGTAATTTAAATAATAAAGTACAGCTCAGTGAGTAGGGAAGCCCTGCTATTGCCAGTTACAAACTTACAGCATCAATGATACTGATCCCAATATCAACAATGTCTGTGACAAAGGTATGACAATTAAGCATCACAACTATTCAGATAGGTATTTTTGTTCCAAGTATAGAATGGAAACGAAAGTATTAGCTTATTAGTGCTACTGCCACACAAAAGCAAACATGTAATCAAATATTTAGAATGTTTCAAAAAAATTTTTTAAAAATTGCCGAATTAGCCAAAAATGACATAAACCCTCAAAGTACCTCCATAGACCCCCATGAGGCTGTGGACCCCCTGCTGAAGACCTCGATTTAAAGCATCTTGGGGCGCAGATGGCCTAGTGGATATGGCCGCGCACCATGAGGTTGGCCCTCGAGCCGGTGGCCCGGGTTCGATTCCCACCTGTGGCCTGTTTCCCGCATGTCATTCCCCACTCTCTACCCCCTTTCACACTCTATCCACTCTCCTCCTTTATCCGATTAAAGGCAGAAAAGCCCCCCCAAAAAATATCTTGAAGCATCTTAAACACAAGCGGCAACCTCCGGTCTGAAAAAATGAGACAACACTGAAGTGCTAAAAAGCTGCTGTTCCTCCAGTGACCGCTTGAGGCTGGCTCCAGAAGCACCGGAAGTCCTGTACAAGTGGACGGGAAAAAGGCCGTTCTCAGAGCTGAAATCGGCATATTTAAAGCCTGGTACAAACTCTGTCTCCCATCTGGATCGCTAATTTCGCTTACGTCACACACTGTGAGGGGGGTGAATTTTTTTCTAACTCGGCTGTTTGGAAGATATCAGGATCGAGAGCTTGACCAATCAGAGCCACAGCTCAGATCACGTGACTGACGGGCGCCCAATAGCTGTGAGTTTGGGCACTCGTCACTCGTCCCATTTCCAATACGGCCGCGCCCGTCGTTTAGCCTCAAAACAGAGCTGCAGTAACAGACGGGTGATGCCACGGAGACTACGTCCATGTTTTATACAGTTTATGCTTAAACACAAACATGACCAATTCTTGAGATGTTTTGAAAGTTCAATTTGTCCTGAGAAAAAGAGGCAATTTATCGACGAAAAAGACACATTTTGAAACATTCATTGATTAAAAAATAAATGAATAAAAGGAGCAGTCTAATTGTTTGCATGACAGGTGTTAAAGAGTGAACTGCTGCTTTTAGGTATTACAGCAGCTTTTTCTCTGCATGTACAGATACGTAAAGACCCCACAAACTTTTGCTTTCCAGGAAGTTTGGTCTACGTCTGAAACCAGAGATCGAATACTTGTAAAAAAACCAGACGACAAAGAGACAAGTCTAACTCAGCTCTCATTCAGGAAAGTGCACACACTCACTGACATACATCACCAACAATAAACGTGTTGGAAAACGCCCGACAGCCTTCTTTAACTGTGGATTGCTTTTCCTTTTCAGCACCCCATTAATTCCTTATGGATTCTCATATTGATTGAGGAGCCTCTGGTCTTGTTAATTCAACTCAACCCAGACGGGGTTTTGATTCAGTTTGCATCGCCTGAAGGTGACTGCTCCAAAGAAATGGGTGAATAAAGTCGAGAAAAAGGCCGGGCGAGGAGGATGTGAAGACGTGGAAAGGAAGAAAAAAGGGAGAGAGCACAGAATGTAACGCAAACATCTAAGTGGAAGAGAAAAATGAAAGTCATATTTAGTTTCTGATTTCCATCTCAGTGCATCCAGGATGTTATATTTCACCCATTTCTTTTTTCATTAGCACATGCTAATTACTCGCTCGCTCACTGCATCACATCTGTGAGGTTATTTGCCTGATTTTGTGTTTATTTGCGCTCTGCATGCGCACAAGCATGAAGGCCAAATGCAAATACGTTTTTGTTTCCATGCCCACAGATGAACCTACACATTACTCTGCAGCAATTAATTAACTGTGGTAATAAGATAAGCCTCATAACATTAGCAAAAGCACACAAGACACTCTGAAGCACAGCTGAGAATTACAAATAAGACCCGTGGAAAATAACTGAGACGTGCGAAAGTCTGCCATGTTTGTCATGTGACAGCAGACGGACCGAGGATGACGTATATACCCGCTCCTCTGAACTCTTTCAGACCTTTTTCTGCAACAAGAAAAGGCCATTATCAGCAACAGAGAGGATGTAAAAAAGCAGCATGTTGCTCTTTCTGCTGTAACTCTGCTACCAGGGTGAGAATGGATTGAGAGGAGTTATTTGTCATTGTCAGGCTGAGTGCCCTGCTACCTGTCTGATGCTGAACCCGCCTGGCTCAGGTTCTTCTTATGTGTTTTCATTAGGCTCTTTAAAGTTTCCCCTTAAAGACTTTTTTTAAAAACCTGTTGGCTTACTTTTATGTGTTTTTGATGTGTCCCTCAGTCAACCTCATTCTTCTTTAGTCTCACTCTCTGTGTTTACCCTCCTTTAATATTCACTTTGATTATTTCTTTTATGCCTTCATTAAACAGTTACACAGCTCAGAGTCAATAAAAAAGTGCTGTTTGTATCATTTATCATCCCAGGCGGACGTCGTCTCATTGATAGTGACTGAAATTCAACATCAGCTCTCAGTTTCTGCAGTCACCGTTTGTCACATCCTTTTAGCGTGATCAATGATCAATATTCAATTACATACATATGATGGAATACACAGCTCTCAATGATGACATCACTTCTGAGTAACAATCTACAACAATCCTACAGCCTGTGAAGAACCCAATACCTATCAAACCATCTTCAGTGGATTATTTAGGCCGTGTAAAGCTATTATTATTATTATATGTTATTGAACCAAAACTTACATTAACCATATTGGTACCTTTGATCAGTGAGTCCTCGATATGTCCAGTGATCAACTATCAAGCAAACACAACATCACTCTTCATTTCATAGTCAGCTACATTTAGCATCACTCACAGCCTGGTGCTCTGAGACATGTCTGTGTAGTGTATTCGGTGAATGCTGGTTATGTCCTACTAGTGCTCATCTACCAACTCCAACCTCACCAAGCAGAGCAAATATAACCTGGCTCTTCATTTTATTGATAGTCTCAGGTTTGAACAGATCACTGCAGAGTAACTGCTGCATGTGGGTTGGAATGAACAATATAGCTAATGTTTTTGCCTTTAGCCTGTGCTCTATCACTCTCATTTAGCTTCCTTCTGCTCTTATAACAGTTTTATGTCAGACAGTCCAGCACCTGTTTCCACTTTTACTACTAAATAAATCACATAAATTGTTTTCAGAAGAGAAAAAAAAAACAGAGAACTCTCTTCCCACTGCTAAACTTGGTCAGATGGTGTGGTGTTGTCATCAAAACTCTGACTTGCCGTAAATCTGGTCCTGTAAACCCGACAGGGAAGCTGAGAAAAAGCATTTAGAAATAACATATTTTAACTATTTTATATAATCCCATTTTACATCACATATTATGATAATGCAAATATATAAAATATGAGACTTTTTTTGTGATCACTTTCAAACTGCTCACAGCCCTTTTAAGCCATAGTGCAGAATCTGCAGGGAATGTTGAAACACACAAGGTGCTGAGATCTGACGACATAATTCAAGCAAACGCGCACAAATCATATAAAAGTCAACATTCTGAGAAAAAAAAGGTTATAATTTTGAACTAAAAAGTCAATATTTTGAGATAATGAAATCAAAATTTGGAGATACAAAGCCAACATTAGGGATTAATATAAGACAAGTTATGAGAAAAAAGTTGAAGTCTTGACTTTTTACCTCAAAAATTGGATTTTATATCCGCAACACAAACAGAATCCTCAACAAAGCCAGTTTTTTAATTTTCTTATTTTTTATGGTGGATGAGCTTTATTATGTTTGCATCATAAACAATGTTCACTCCATAGAAACAGCAGCGTTTATAATAAATGTATGGGTTATGAAGCTATTTTGTCGTCCTTGAGTATCTTTGGGTATTCTCTCGAGTCAGGTGGGGGTGGGTGGAGGGTCTTTTTTGGGCTTTTAGAATATGGTCACCCTAGAAGTGAGAGAATCAGGCTGCACCAAAGATAAAGGAGTCCACAAAGGGATGGGATTCTTTTCTTTTGTAAATACAGAGTGCCTTAATCAAACTCAAGCAGCAGTTAAGGAACCACCCCCCGTCTGAAAAGAGTGAGTAAAAAGCTTAAGCCCACTGCCCATCACATTCTCCTGTAGCTCTATTCTCCTTAAGTGGATCCAGAGATTCTCGATGTATGTTTCAAAACTTTAATGATTATTTCCCAAAAGTTCCTCTTGTGGGATCACTGAAGGATTATCTTATCTTGTAAAGTTTTCGCCGTCTAACCAAATCCAGCCTGAGCCGCTTCATTCTGCTGACATTCAAGACAAAACCGACCGCGGCGGGAGATTACTCTTGTGTCCTAACTGTGTTCGCCCTTCAAGACTTTTCAGAGTTGTTTTTTTTTAATTATCTATCTTCTTCTAACTACTTTCACTTTTTCTTCTTCCCTCAGGTTTGGAGAAAGTTGGCCGTGACTCCAGTTATGAACAAGAAGGGAAGGTGCAGTTTGTGATGGATGCCGTGTACGCTATGGCCCACGCTCTGCACCGTATGCACCGAGAGCTCTGCTACGGGTACCCCGGCCTCTGCCCACGCATGGCCAACAACATCGATGGTAAAGAGCTGCTCGGTCACATACGGGCCGTCAACTTCAACGGTGAGTTCATTGGTGTTTGATGAGTTTTTATTTTACATTCTGCCTCAGTATTAGAGTGACCAAACGTCCTCCTTCGCCCGGACATGTTCTTCTTTTTGGTGGTGAAATTATGTCCAGCAGGATTTTATAAATTTTTTCCAAACTTTTCTGGGTTTGCTTCAGCTTGTTGTACAAATCCATTGATATTTATAATAAGTCCATGCACTGGGCTACTGGTATTATTATGATTCATCAACCTCACAGTCAAAACTATGAGATAAAAAGTCCAAATTTTGAGACAAAAAGACAAAGATAGATATAAAATCCAGAGTAAGGAGACTAAAAACTAAATATTGAGATACTAATGTTAGTATTATGAGATAAGAAGTCCAAATTTTAAGATAAAAGTCATAATTTTGATTATAAAGTCAAAGTTATAGTCAAAGGTACGAGAGACAAAGTAAAATAATATAAAAAAATAAAAATAAAATAATAATAATAATAATAATAATAATAATAATAATCATACTAAATAAATTGCTGAATTCTTTTTTTGAACAAAGAAACCTAGAATTACACAGTTTTATTTTTTAAATTGTATCTTTCTATTATCTTATCTTTCCACTTAGTTTTAATCTATTTATTTTTACAACACAAGTCACAATGATGATACTAATAATTTAAAAAAATAAATAAAAATAATGATAATAATAATAGTAGTAATGTTTTAATATTTTATGTAATAAAAAAAAAAAAAAATTTTAAAATCTGATTTATAATAACTTCAAGATGCTTTACTAGGTTAATGTTAATAGTGTAAATAAAAACAATTAATGCCACAAACCATAAATAAAACAATGGTTTACAAGGTAAGTGTTAACAGTGAAAGTGAAAACATTACTACAGTAAACAACTGAATAATGAAAAGACCGAAAAAAAGAATAGAGGTCGATATTGGTCAAAATTTTAACTGTCAGCTTAAGGGTCAAAATTCTGAGATAAGTTGAAATTCTGAAATTCTGACCGAAATGGGCTATGAAAAAAAAAAAAAAAAAAAAACATATACACAGCCAGTTTTTTATTTTTGTGTTTCTAACTGTCAGAAATCAGTGTTGATAAATTATTTATGTTTACATTATAGAAAACTTTCACTTCAAACAGAAAAGGAGTCTATAAAATAAGTGTACTGGTCATGAAACTTCTTCATTGACTTTGAGTGTCCCTTTTGGATTTTAGAATGGGGTTACTCAGCATGTAAATATTTCTTTATTAACTGAATAATAAATACATGTCAAAGAAGATACTCGTAGACTAATGGTAAAATGTGTCATAGAAGCAAAAAATGAGTCTAAAAAGTGTTTATTATTCTTTGAGAACAGCAGCCTTGGAGCGTTGAAAGGCTTCATACTGTGCAGTAATCGTCTTTATCCACCCTGACGACAGTAATTCCTCTCACACTTTAAAAATGCTAAACCCAGCTCCCCTCTAATTTGTCTTCTCCTTATCATGGAAACAAGTCATGTTGCGTTTCACCTTCATAATTAAGTTAAGCTCCAGCTCCACATTTTATCTGCTTATGTTTGCTTGTTGTTAGATGCTGATTTGGTCTCGTATCACTTTGAAGACTTAGAGCTGAAATGTTGAGGCAGCTGAAGTGAGTCGAGTGGAGAAATATATTCACTTTCCTCCTTGATACCAAACGCATTCAAATATTCTTCAGTTGGCTAAAATGACTCAGCAGATTTCTCCCCAACTGCTCTTCAAGTCTTTCATTACCTGTTCTCTCCTGTTGAGTAAACTCCAAGTCAGAATCTGAAGACCAGTTGAAAAATTGCACTAATTTACATTTTGCACAGTTGGATCCTAAAAAAATATTTCCAAGTAGGGATTTAAATACAAAAAAGAAGAAATGGGAGTGAGATAAAACAACTGAGTAAGAAATTTATTGAACAAATGTTAAAGACAATAGCTAAAAAGAAACCTTGTTGAACAGCGAATCAGATCCTCTGTCTCAGCTTTGGTAAAATATCTTTGGGTTTATCACTTGACTTTTAAAGAAATTCTAAATGTCTGTTTTACTGCCTCCAACCTCAGCAGTGATGGTGTTGTGTTGTGAGAAGTCTGTGTTTATGCAGCTCAAAAATCTGACCACGTTCAAAGAGAGAAAGATTTTTAGTCTTTACCATCAGGAGGTCATGATAGTGTGAATACCTGACAGCAAATCACCTTGAATTTTACATTTTGACAAGAAAAGGCAAAGGACTGAAACGTACGACTTTCAGAGTCAAAAATCCTTTTAATAAAAAGCAAAAGAATTAACAAAAGGTCACAGCAGGGCTGATAGAAAATAACTCTATAAGAACAGAAAATCACAGCAAAGCTGGCAAAACTAAACCTAAATCTAAATTTGGGAGTCAACTAATTTCAACCTAGACGGACAAGAAAATCACAGAGCATGGACACAACAATCTGACACAGGACAAAGGGAGCTGCAGACTTTTTTACAAGAGGTAATGGGGCACAGGTGGAAACAATCAGGGAGTGGGAGCACAATCACAAGGGCGGGAAAACACCAAGAGAAGAAAAGTTACTACAAAATAAACCCAGACATGACAAACATGAAGATCAACACTGAGGTAAAAGGTGTAAACTTATCATAATCCATGAGACTTGACAGATTTGGGTGCAGATTTTGTCTTTAACCCTATGGAGCATAGTGGTGACTACAGTGGACACCTATTTAAAAGTTATTTACTCCTAAATTCAATAGTTCATGTGAACGGAATGCATATTAGTCAATGTTAGGATGTTTTTATTCTTCTTGAGCTTGAAAACACGTCTTCAAATTTTTTTCAAAACATGTATATATTTTTTAAAAGGTTATAGAAAAACATTTGAGGGTGAAAAGCTCATAAACTATAAATTATTAAGTGTTAAAATGAATGAAAGAGAGTGAAAACATTTCGCAAAGCATTAAAAAAATGATTAGTCATGAAATAACTAAAAAAAAGGGGGAAAAAAAGTCATATTTGCATTGAGTTCACACTGTTTTATGGTCAATGCTCAATTAGAAATATTTGAAAAAAAAAATGATTTTTTTTTCATACCTTTAAACGAATAAAAACACTCAAGGGAAAAATCCTGACACTGACTTTCATACTTCAGGCATCAGAGGGTTAAAGGCTGAGGTCAGCTGATTAACAGTGTTTATCTTATTGGCAATAAATTGCTTTCTCATTTGTTTTTGTCCCACTCACATTTGTTCTTTTTTTCATTTTGAAGCTCTACTTAGAACCTTTTTAGGATCCATTTAAATTTAAAAATTTAGATTAGTGCAATTTTCCAACTGGATTGCAGCTTTTGATCAGTAGTGAACATAACACACGTACAGCGCAGAGAGTGGGAAAACAAGAGATGCAGAAAGAGATGTTGTGTGATGAGGATTAGAGGAATCCTCGTCTGATTTACTCTCAGAGCTTGCATGGATGCGCCCGAGCAGAAATGTGCACAGAATCTCTGTCGGTGGATGTTGTTTCCCCAGCTATCTCTGTCTGTCATCTCCACAAGTGTCAGAAACCAATTCAGAGGCAGCCTTTGATTGCTCTTTCATTCTGCAGCAGCAGGTTTGTTCTCCGTCTTGTTACTCTGTTGTTGCCGGCCTGGAGGGGGGAAGAGAAATCACCTGCAACCACAAGGTCACAAACTTTATTCCCCTATGAATCACTGAACACTTTTCACTCACTGAAAGTTGCTCTGCACAGAAAATATTGCGTAGTTTACTGCCAGAAGTCTAATGCAACATGAAAACTTTGATTAGATCAAGCTGAGCTGGAATGAAATAAGACTGAGGGATTAGAAAAAAGGGAACATAAACTTATTCTGCCATAAATATGATACATTGAAATACTGTTTGGATAAAAGCATCTGCCCATTGTTTGCCTGTGTTTCCATCACAGGGTGAGGACCCAGGTGGATTATGCTAATCAGGCCAGTGACTGATTAGCATAATCCACCTGGGTGCCTAATTGCAAAACACAACTCGACCAGTAGAGGGCAGTCAGACAAAAACGAAGGTGATTCAGGTAAACTGACACCAATGAAATAGACTGGCTGGCATCTTAATAAGCTACACTCCAGTTAGCTTGTTAGCATACAGCTCATTAAGATGCTACCTGGTTTTCTTTCATGGTGTCAATTTACTTCAATGACCTTGGTTCTTGTCTGACTGCCCTCTTCTGGACTGGTGGTGTTTTGCAATTAGACACCCAGGTGGATTATGCCATTTAGTCACCAGCCATGGTTTAGATCTTGATGTGTTTGATGACACTTTGAAAGATACAAGTACTAGTGAGGAAGCCGTTACAACAAGGAGCTGCACTGGACTGAACTCAAGACAGCAGAAAGCAACTGTTGTTTGGTTTAAAAAAAGAACCAGTTGATTGAATACGCCTCCCAAAAACTGTGCTATACGAGGACATTTCAAGACTTGTGTGTATACTTGTACAAAACTAAAGGACTTCTTCTGTGTTTGAACAGCTGCTGTAAACTAGACATTCATTGACCAGTTCAACTGAAGGTCTCCAGTTTACAGGGTCACTCTTTAAACTGGAACACCCCTTTTTTCGACAGAAGTAGCGCTAATCCCAGTCCCATGCTGGTGTCTGACTTAGCCCTGGTTCTTTGTGTAACCACCAACAAAGCACTGGATCTAGGTGCTAAAAACTGGAGCTCAGCAAGCACCAACTCTTTGCTTGGTCACACCTGACCCTAACCTTCCCCCTGACCCTTATCCCTAAACTTAACCTTCTCCCTGACCCTGACCCTAACCTGAACCCCTAAGCCCAACTTGAACATCTCCCTAAACCTTCCTTCCCCCAGCGTTGCCCCACTAAACTTAAAATATATACCAAACCTACCCACCTGAACCCTAAACCTTACACATCTAAAGAATCAAAACCCCAAACAAACACCCCAACCCCCCCACCCCCCCCCCTTATTTTGCTTCTTTTTTTTTCTTTTTCTGTTCTACATCCCATTTCACCCCCTTCCCCCCTTTTTTCGTGTTTAGATGGTTCCTTTTACAAATTCTCTACAACATTCTCTCTTTCCTCCTCTCTCTATCCAACCCTTTAGCTGAAGGAGCTCACCACTCGTGACTCAGAGACACAACAACATGGAGACTTTTGTACCAACATGCGCTGACCAGTGCATTGTCTTTGAACTGCTATGTACTTTATACAAAGCACTAAACCAGCGGGACCCACGGGGCCCACTGGGGAGTTCACTGGGAACCGAAAAACCAACTCTTTGCTGGGTCAAAGTTACCATGATAAACAATCACCTGTGGAAAACAGATATTTTTAAAAAAACAAAATTCCCTTTGCGAGTCATCAGCTGTTATGTTGGAACTTGCAATGTAAGTGAAATTGAGCAATGCATTCCCTCTCTCATCTATCAGGTCTATACCTCGCTCTTTAAAAGTGAGGTCACACTGGCCACGCAAACTGTGCTGTACTCAAACAGGACCCTCCTCCAGCTTTGCTGTTCCTCCACAGGACAATACAACCGGCGGTCACACTACTCTGATATGAACCAGGCGTCAGCATTGTTGATTACACACACACAGCCACAGACGTCATTATGAAGTGTCTATTTACAATGCATGGTCTAGTCAGAGTCAGTAGATTGGAGAACACAGAGAACATTGTTTCATCTAAACTCACTTTTTGGCACATAAGGAGTTGTTATGGACAGACACAGCCCTCGAATACAACTGCCTCTATCCAAAAAGATAGTCGAGAGGAGCGGTCATGGCGGTCATACATCATGACTGATGCATCATGTACCTGTGGTGGCCATACACTGGTGCTCAAGCATGAAGTGAGCCACGACGTAGCACACCTCTCATAAACGTGCAAAAGCAGAGAAGGGAATTGGGCCTGAGCACAGTTCACTTCCAGTCACTTGGACAAACGAGCCAGACTTTAGGGCTGAGGTGTGCTTCAGCACGGCACGATTGGCCAGTGTGACTGTGCCCTTTTTTGACAGACTCACTAGCCTTATGTTGTTTGTCTTAGTCACATGGCGAGATCATTTCTGCCTCAAGGTCATGAGTTCAAAGTTCTCCCCTGTTTTCTGTATCACACACGATGAAGTTCCACCCCGATGCACACATACACACAAACATGTGCGCACACAAAAATCAGTCATAAGGCAATGTATTTGTAGGCAACAACACTGTCAACACTCCAGCCCCCAGCCCCCAACAGCCACAGCCCCCCAAGGGCTTTAAACAGAGAGGTAACATTGAAATGACTCTGTATGCAGTGACTTGCTAATATTTTACAGTGACAAATGACATTAGAACTAACTATGCCCTGGTTCTAGCACTACCACCAAACAAGATCTAGTGGAAAAGGGGGTAAAAGTGATATTCACACTATTACAGCTCAAAGAGGACCAGTGTTTGGGAGTTAGGGGTAACTTTAGTACCCCAGAACTAAATTCAGACCCTAGTTCCCGTGATGGAAAACCCCTTTATACTGCTGAAGCTGCTTATCTTTTTGATGTTGGCCTTGTACAGGGAGTTAAGATACCAAAAGGTGTTGAATAAAGACATCAAAGGCTTCAAAGACTTTAAATAAATAGCGTGTGCATGATTAATAGCACACCTTACATGACTTTAAGCCATTGTCTCTTAATAATGAAGTAAGAAGGAGAGAGAAAGGAGGAATTACATGTTTAACAGTCGACTCAGACTGGATAAAACTTTGATTTGTTAAGACAGGATTCATTCCTCATGCATTTATATGAGTCAAACAAAAGTTATTGGTAAAAGAATATTATCTCCATATCAACTTTTTTCATTTTAAGTCCTCAGTTCACCTCTGTCAGTGTTTTTTAAAATCGATGGCTCCCTCCTGGGTCGTTTTGCACAGACTTCTTCATTCTGCTCCTCTTTGATTTGTGGCTTTGACTTTTTCTTTCCGTGCATAGTTTGTTTGCCTGTTGTGAGTTATTGTTCTCCACAACTTACAATCTTTTCTTTTTTTTAATGTAGTGAGTTTAATTTGTTAGTATGTGAAGTGATAAAACACAGGCTGGAATAAAAAAAAAAAAAAACGTGAAGAGCAAATTCTGCCACACACCAACAACAGGAGGTTCAATATCATCATTTTCTTTTCCACTACACAACCCTGACGTGGTGATTTACAGTAAATTGGCAAAAGATGAAACTTTTCAGCTCTTCTCGGATACTTTTTCTCACTTTCTTCGTCTTTAAATGTTTAAAAGGCCTCTCAGGGTGCAGGAGAAGAATGATGGTGCTTGTTGGAGGGCTTTTTGTCGCCGTTACTCTTATCTGGTTTGTTTACATCAATAGAAGCCTGCGAGATTTAAAGCTTTTAAAGCAGCTACTTTATGTGTGTGTTCGTTTAAATGCTGGGATATATCTGGGTTGTCCAAGGAAAAGTTGTTTTCTTATTGATCTGTTTGATCAACGTGACATCAGAACGGAAAAGTAGAAAGAGGGAGGTCGCTCTTCTTCTCATTCTTTTCTGTGTTTTGGCACACAAATGAGGAGGGGGGGAGGGGGGGAGCTGCTGGAGCATGGATTCTCCTCCTCTTTGCTTTTATTGGATCCATACCAATCCACTCTGTACTGACTTAGAGAGGAGGAGGGAAAGGAAAGTGAGGGGGTAGTTTGGAGTTGTTAGTGCAGTGATTGTTCTTTTGGATCAGCACCAAGACAACTAGACTCAGAGAAGAGATCCAAACTGGTGAGAGTGATACATAAAGACCTAAGGGTGAGGACAGAGAGCTAAGTGAGCTTTTTTAAGTGTTGTATTTTAGTGTTAACATCCCTTCAATTAAGATTAAAACTCTGTATCAGAAACAAATGAGTGACATCACAGAGAAAATCAACAGTCTACAACAGAGGTCTTCCACAGGTGGGTCTGTGGTCTCTAGGGGAGTCTGTTGATGTACTGCAAGGGGTCTTTGACAATTTAGGTTGAGAGGGCCACTCTTCCATACATATACATTCAAATATTAATTCCTAAATATTTCAGTTTTTACTCATTGGTGTCTTTGAACACACATTAATGGATACACAGAAGCCAAAGATGTTTTTTCACAGTCAAAAATGCACATTCAGCAAAACAGCAGCTCTCTTAAATTGCACACCGCGTACAGTGTTCACTTCTAGCTCCTGAAAACAGAGGAGGACAGGTATTGTATTTATCAACAGTTATGTAGCACTGTTGTTTAAAACATGAAAACAAACAAATTTTGTGAGTTTGTACTGTTGTTAAGTAGTCGGCTTCATTCAGCACGACTCTCAGCTTGGTGCTCTGAGACATGTCTGTATCATATAACGTTAGTGAATCCTTGGCATGTCCTACCAGTGCTCATCTACCAACTCCAACCTCACCAAGCAGAGCAAATGTAACCTGGCTCTTCACTTTATTAATACACTCTTAGGCTGGAGCGGATCACTACAGTATAACTGTTGCATGTGGGTTGGAATGAACATCATCACAAACAGCTTAGCCTGTATTTTAGCTTGTGCTCTATCACTCTCTTGTTTAGCTTTTTTCTGCTCTTCTGCCATTACTACTGATAAATAAATCACAGAAATTATTTTCAGCTGAGAAAAACACAGATCTCATCTCAACTTCAGCCAGCATGGTGATGTCATAGAGAATTCAACTTGCTGTAAATCAGTTCAGGCCTGACCCCAATGGAAAGCTATTAATGGGATTTAGAAATAGCCTATTTTAGCCCTGATAATCTCAATTTAAGCTACGGATTATAATCAGGCTGAGACATTTTTCAATATCACTTCGAAAATCTTCACAGTGTCTTATCTTATCTTAAAAGATATACATTAGTAAAAAAAAAAAAAAAAAAAAAAAAAAAAAAAAAAAAAAAAAAAAGATGTTGGCATTGGTATCACTTGACCAGGTATATTTATTATTCGCAGCGGCAAGGCCACTCCATTCTCTGTAATTTGCAAATATTTTCAATAAAACATAAATATATGAGCCTGTGTATCATTTATCATTGAGTAAGTGCTGAATACACAACAACACGGTATGTTTACACATAGCCCCAGGCAGGGTTTAATTTACAACACAGATATACTAGGGGGTCTATTCCTAGTGGCATCCATCACTTCTTGTTAGCAGACTGAAAGATGATAAATAGTGTGACCATCATGCTTTATCAGAGAAAGTTAAAACCATTTTATCATCTGGAAAAGATCTTCTATGGAGAGGAACAAACTGACATTCTCCTTTTTTAAACTCACCTCAACACAGGGTGACAACCACTTTTCTCAACCTGTGTAATAAACACAGCTATAAAACATGAACATACCTTTAACATTTTGAAACTATCAACTGAATTTGATTTGGCCATGAGAGGCTAAACTTAGACTCTCAGATGGGCTGAGGCTGCTGCATTGCAGAGTAAGTAAAGATAGAAACCCTGGAGCTGTAATGACACACCACTCAGTCCAGCTTTTATTTGTCTGTGAGTTTATTGGCTTATCTGCACGTACACACACGTTCACAAACACAACAAGAAAGCACCAATGAACACACTAGTGCACACCAAGGCCGTTATGAGTAATGGAATCTAAGCTTTATTTCAGAGTGTGTGAGAGAAACTGAACTGTCCTCATCTATCACTGATCGTCACTGAGGAGAAAGAGTCTGAGTCAACAGACCTGAACATCATGCTGCAGTGAGCAGAGCAATAGGCAGTCAGAGAACGAGGAAGGATGAGCGTCTGTCTGTGGAATCAGAGATGTACGCACGATGAAAGTCATTCAGGAAGTCCTGCTGGATTGTTGACCTCAGAGTCCAACTGTACCTCTACACGCAGGTGCAGCTGACAGTGTTGAGACAGTTGACAGTGTTGAGAAAACCAGCAAAGGCTTGATCCATTCATGTAACAAGCAGATGTTGAGTCTGGAACTCTATCCTCCTAATCTGAATAATTCTTTTTCTAAATGCAGTTACGCTTGAGAGAGATGACATGTTCAGATTCATTGACTTGTTATTAAAATGAGCTGTGATTGATTGAGCAGGATTGGAAACAAAAGTTCTAACAGCAGCTGCTAACAATGAGATGTATGACTTCTGTATCCTGCATGAATTAACACACAAGTCTCAGCAGATCATGGCTCCAACATGGGACTGGATCTGATAGGTTCCCATTCCAGTCATTGTCTACAAATCAGCTCCGCTCCATTCAGTTCCAGCTGTGTCTCAGCCTCCTGCATCAGATACACAAACTTTCTACTTTTGCTGGATGCTGAAGCGCCGATGCATTGATTTGCATCAGAATCCATCACAGACAACAGTTTGTCCGTAATTACGTCGCCAGCCTCCACCTCCACAGAGTCCAGGACTGAACTTGGACTTCTTTAGTCCCATCAGTCTCTCTCCTCTATATCCTAGCCTCTGGTATTCTCCTGGTGCATGCCAAGCTCTTCCATCTTATTGGCAATAGGTCTTGTGTTCCTCATAATGATGGATGAAAGAGCAGGTTGATGTCAACTCGTCTCCTCTTCCTCAGCTTACAGGGGACATCGGGTCTAGCACTGGTTAGCATCAACATGCTACAGGTTGCTAACATCTGAAATCTTGTGTGTAAATGATGCAACCATGGTTACACAAGGGATTAAAAGTAAAAACATTACTGCAAACATAACTATCTCTGGTATCCATGACCAACAAATGAGCCTTAAAAATTAGCGACAGGCTCTAAATTTGAAGTGAACAAAAAAGAAAAGAAATATAGAGGAAGAAAATAAAGATCTGCTGAAACAAGCTGCTCCTCAGTGATCACTCTGATGTGTTTTCTACTATTTCACTTTTTTGAGATCCCCCATGCCCCCTCAAAGACCAGAAGGGGTCTGTCTCTGAGGAAATGTGGGCACATTTGGAAACAGTTACTGAGACCGTGTCTAACTCAGTCACCCTCTTCCATTAAAATTAGACAAATTTTCAGTTTTCATATTTCCTCAAACATTTCCCTAGATTGGGGCCGCACTAGTAGATCTAAAATCTATGTAAATTGACATGGGTAAAAATTGACCCTGAACAACCAGCTGTGCAAAAAACTGTAGCACCTGTATAGAAGTATAAAAGGATAGAATATTATAATTTGTGTGTATTTTGGATCACTCAATCTTAATTCATAGAAGTTCAGGCTAAACAAATGACATTTGAGGTATTTTAATAGAAATAGAATTGTGATTACTTTTTCTTATATTGCATTTGTGATGTTTGGAGTTTTAATTTTGAGGTTCTTCAAATTTATGTGTTATTAAACAAGCACATTTTTGGAAATCAACATTGACATTAATTACAGCATGACAACAACCTATGAATTTTTATTTGCTTCTAGTGTCCTCCTTTGCCCAGTTTTGTCACCTTTCCCTCTTTTTTGCCACTTTTTGACCCCCTTTTTTTACATTGACTTGACTATTTTCCAAGTTTTCTTCCAATTTTGCCTCAATGACTATTCTTGCCAACTGAAATATATTTTCACTGCTACTTCTTGAGGTTTTTGCCACTTTTCACCACTTATATAGTTGCTTGTGCAAAGGTGGTATCCAGTGGTGGAGAGCATGAAACAAACAAAAAAATAAAACAATGTATATGAAATAATGTAATTTATACCAATTTGAAGTCAATTTCCCTGCCCTAAATTTGACCCAAACAGTGTATAAGATCTACAAAATGTACATCATGGAACTATGTAAGCACCTGTCCTACCTTAGGGCCGTGTCTTTATCATATATATATATATATAAAAAAAAACCTCAGGAATGGAGTCTCCACCTTGGAGTAGGATGGCCAAAAATGACCTTCATGTTGCATATGTGTCTGAAAAAGGTGCCAATTTGGACCCTAATCCAGGGTATGAAAAGTTGTTAAAGCTGAAGTTTTAAAAGCTTGCAGCTGACTTTTAAAACAGTCAGAAGTCTGCCTTATTTCTAGTGACAATGTTTGGTATTCCTGGTTCTTTCCAAACCCAAAACACACATCTGCTGCTTTGTTCCTTTGAAGAAAGTTTGAAAGTCTCTCTTCTAACAGAACTGTCATGTGGTTCCTTTCTGATTCACACATTCGCTCCCTTGTGTTTCTTTTACCGCCATCCCTCCGTCCTTCACATGTTGTCCCTCTGTTCTGCTTCTTTCTCTCTTTTGTCTCCTCCATCCAGCACTGATCTTTTTCTACTTCTCCTCCTACTCTCTGAAGGCATTGACTGATCAGCTGAAGGCTACATGTTTTCTTAAGCCCTTATTATCTCTTCTTTTCTCATCTTCACTTCAGAGGGAACATAATGTTGAATATCTGTCGAAAGGAAAAAAAACCTTAAACTAAAACCTTCTCTTTTTGGGATTCAACAGTGTTTTATTGAACTTTCTCTGCGAGGAGTCTAAAATCCTCCGAGGTGCAGGTCAGTGGTACAAGCTCAGACGGATGAAACTTTTTAACCTCTCTGTGCTGTTCAGTCTTTCACAATGTGTTTGCATGTGTTTGTCATGGAGCAGCGCTCAGCCTGTGGTGTTATCTCCGTCAGGTTAGAGCTCCTGTGGGGAGTCAAGATGGACATCTCAGTGGGAACAGACGTGCACTAATTAGAGCAGCTTGACTCAGAGATGATGAACTCCATACTCGGCCAGTCAACCTTGGGGAGGAGTGAGTGGACGGCCGACCACTTTGAGCACGAAGGAGCTCACTTACAAATAATAACCTCTGAGGGCGAAGCAGGGCGAGCAGAAGACAGCGCTAAAAGAGTTTCTTGCTTGAAGGAGGTGAAGTCAACCGGGCGTTAATGATCCCGGAGAGAGGAGCAGGCAGCTGAAGAGACAGAGGGGTTATGGGAGTACGGAGTCCACCTGGACTGACTGAACTTAGAGGGAAATAGAGAGAAGAGCATATGGGGGCAAAGTGCACCAGGTCTGAGGAGACAAAAAGCAATTAAAGTTCTGCAAATTCGAACTTAGATGTGACGTCAAACACCTGATTGTTTCTACTTCAGTGGGTCGTGAAGCGGTGAAGTTCATATTTAGCTGTTTGGACACTAGCAACCCTGAAAGAAAACTGCTATCGAAACACCAACGACATATCAGATGAGTCAAAACTACACACCTGATCATGTGATCAAGTTCACATTTTGCACTGTTGGATCACAACCCTTTAAGCGCCAAAGTCACAAATTTGCAACACGCAACACTGCTGAACGTAATAATCCATAATTTTTGATTTAAAATTCTTAATTTCTTACTTTGACTATTAATGAAAACTTGTGCAATTTTTCTTGAAATTTTGACTTTTTAGACCTCCTTTTTTGAAAATTCAACTCCATATTCCAAATTCTGAACCCATATTTTTGTATTTAAATCTCTTAAATTTGAAATTCTGTCCATTCTTTTGACTTTTTATCCCCTCCATTTCGGTTGCTCTTCCATATATCAACTTTTAATCTCCTTATTTTGACTTTTTATTTTTTGATTTGAAATTTTCCAATTCTTCTTTTTTGTCTTTAAATCTTTACTTGTGACTTTTTATCATCTTGTCTTTTTAAAATCTCCTTGTTTGGAATTTAAAACCCATAGTCATGTATTTTATCTCTTTACTTCCACATCTGATCCATACTTTTGATGTTTTATTGAACTTATAACACTAAAAACCAAACCCCCTGTACAAAAACTAGCTGCAAATATAGTGCCTCATGTAGTTAGTACCTTACACCAGGAGATGATGAACATCTGTAACTTCAATCTGAGCAAAATTTGTAAGCGTGTTTCTTATAAAAGTTTTAGAGTTTATAGATTTTGAGACCGCCCCATGGTCAAGGAGATGGCAAGAGGGGTGTTCAAAACACTGCAAATGGTTAAGGGTGAAGCCATGTCTGACGTAGCCTTGCAGAGCAGATGGAGCTGCCTGATTCATTTCTGAAATCCTGCAGATCCATCTTGCTATGATCCAACCACAACCGATTTCACCCGGTCCAATATTAACCGGACCAATCAGAGAGGAGAGGCGGGAGCTGTTGGAGCTGCAGACGTGACGTCAGCGGGAAGCGTCTGAATGTTTGAAAACAACAGCGGAGTGTGAAGCGGTCTGGACGATATCTTGAGTTTTATCAGAAATAGACTCAAAATCTTCTCTAAATGAAGAACAGAGAACATCACTCAAAGCCTTTTTGATGGGAAATGATGTTTTTGCTCTTTATCGGTCGGGAGAAGAGCAAAAACAGACTCGTGAAACATCTCTACAGCACATATATGAACTTTCTATCTGGTGTCAGGTAACAAATCTGCTACGTGTGGATTGGTCTGTGATGAGCACGTTGCCCAATCACCAGCTGCTAAATTTTTTTAAGCCCTGCCACTGGAAGCACTCTCTAGCGCCCCTTACCCAGATGGACTAGTGAAAAATCTCCATGACGGAAATATGAAACTGTCCGTCTGGCTTGTCAGGTTATGTCTAACGTTATTCTTTCACAGATATTGCACCTGGCCACCTGGTGGTGTTATAATATGCAAACTAGATGAGTGAATTTACTCCCATCACAAACTTTGGGTCGTATTGATGATTTTTCTCATATACAGTTTGCTTTTTATCTCTAATTATTTTCAGGCTTTTGAAATGGTGGTTTCAAAACTGAAGATTTTATTGAAAAAACTGTGGTACCTAAAGAGTTGAAAGGGGCAACAAAGGTTACAGGGAACGTTGCTCCAAGTGGTGAAGATGCTTCATGTTTAGCATCCACTGTCTGGAATTGACGTCCTTTTTTGTAAACTTCCCTCTCCATCCATCCCATAATGTTCTCAATGTGATTTAGATCAGGGGAACATGCAGGATGGTAAAAAAGAGTGAGATTATTCCTCTGGAAGAAGAAGAAGAAGAAATAAAGTCATTTGTCAGGCGGACATTGTGAACTGCAGCATTGTCCTATTGAAAAACTCAGTTATGAACACACAGAGCAGGGCCCTCAGTCATGAAGGACGCCTCCTGCAACATCTCCACATAACCAGCTGCTGCCTAGAAAACATCTCAGTGGGATCTCCTTGTCATGACAGTAACGTTGGACGCCATCAGGACCATCAAGGTTCTAGTGTTTCTCCTCAGAGAATCAAACTTTCTTCCACCTTTCAATGTCCCATGATGCTCTCTGTCAAAGTCCAAACAGGCAAATTAGTGGAAGGAGACGAGGCCTTTGAAGAGGTTTTTGTTCTTACAGCTCTTCTCCCTCTGACACCGTCTGATGGTTATTGAGCTGCAGTTGACTCCAGTAACTTATTTAATTTGAGTCGAGGATCATCATGTCATAACAAACAGCCAATCAGATCCTCAGGTTCCGAGCTGGTGAAATGCTTTTGAATCTACCACCTGACTTTTTTGTTCCATAACCCTCAGGATCTTATCATAAATTCTAAATATCTGTCTCACTGCGTCCAACCTCAGCAGTGATGGTGTTGTTGTTAGAGGCCTTTGTGTTTAAGCAGCTTAACAAGGGGTTCAAACTTTTCAGTCTTTACCATCAGGAGGTCATGACAGTGCGAATACCCGACAGGAAATGAGGTTGAATCCACATTTTTTGTGCAGATTTTGCCTTTAAGTGACTGTGTTTTTAAACTTTTGATCAACTGATGATCAGAATATTGTTGTTTGCCATCATTTTTTTTACTCATCTTTTGTTTTATCTCACTCCCATTTGTTCTTTTGCATTTTAATTGCATTTAATTTACAACAGTTCTCAAGATTTTGCATCGGGAGTTTATCACAGCAAGGTATTGGACACTGAATTTAAAGTTTTGAACGAACAACAAAAGTGCAAAGACAATAAAAGTGTGGTCAGCATAGAGAAATTGAAGAAGTCACCTCTAGGTTTTTTTTCATAGAGCAGGGAGGAGAAGACAGAGACAAGGGCATGAACTACGGTCAAAGTGAGAGTAAAATGAGGAGCCGGGCAATCCACGAGGAGCAGCCGAGTGAAGTGATCTGAAAAAGAGATAAAAGATAAAGAAGAAGGTGTGCCGACTGGGGTACATCAAACTTTAGCAGGGCATGATGACATTGATAAAACAATGACAGGGCTGATTTTTATAATGGAGAGTGACATTAGAAAGAAAGATCTCTAAGACTTTAAAGTTTTGAAAGAAGAGAGGACAGAAGAAACACTTAACTGGGTCGACTCAACCTTAAAAAAGGAGATGATTCAGATGGACTGTCAAGTAACACTGGTGTTGTCACAAGTTTATTCTCAGTGATGCATCATTATTTGGATATAAAACTATTTACATTTGAAGCAGGGTCTTTGTTTAACTATGATGTTTAAATGGGAGATATCACGCTGTTACTTTCATCAGTGGTGTCAAATGAAACCATGTCAGTCCGTCTGATACGACACTGCTCTTCTAAACTGACCGTTGTGTGAGCTGAGTGTGTGTGTCATCTGCTGCTGCTCCTGTCAGATAACATCAGTGGGATCATAGAGGCACATACTTAAATATGTGCGGCAGCTTTGACTTAATGTCTTCCTGCTGTTTTTCTCTTTATCTCACTGCTGGTTACAGCTGTGAGGGCAGTACAAATCATTTCTTTTAAAGAGGGGGTATGATGTTTTTTCCTGCTTTATATTGACTATTGTTGTAGCTTTACATGACTGACGGTTGAGAAGAATCTGTCTTTTTACATGTTTGTGCTGAAGTAAACCTGCATTTTCTTAAAATCCTGCGTCCACAGAACCATTATACTTCATTTTTAAAACTTTGACCCTCAGCCAAAGGGACACTGCTCACACAATAACATTATTAGTACAATTTTTCCCATTTTAGTGGAATCAACCGTATATGTGTCTTTTAATCTTCTTCTATTGACTTTTAATGTCTTCATTTTGACTTTTCATCTTTTAATATGAAATTTAAAATTTTCTACTTTGGCTTTTTATTCAATTTATATTGTAATTTTGACTTTTTGAACTTCATTTTTGAGACATTAACTCCATATTTGAAAACTTGAACCCATATTTATGTAGCTATATCTCTTAAATTTGAAATTCTGTTCATACTTTTGACTTTTTATCTCCTCAATTTCACTTTTCCTTCCGTATATCAACTTTTAATCTCCTTATTTTGACTTTTTTCATCTTTTGATTTGAAAATTTCCAATTCTTGTTTTTTGTCTTTGAATCTATTCCTGTGACTTTCTATCTCCTTGACCTTTTAAAATTACCTCGTTTGGAATTTATAACCCATAATAATATGTTTTATGTCTGTATTTTCACATCTGATCCATACTTTTGATGTTTTATTGAACTTATAACACTAGAAACCAAACCCCCTGTACAAAAACTAAGTTTGGGCATTGTTCTTAAAAAGGTATAACTCAGGATGACCATATCCTAAAAACCCCAACACAGGACCCCCTACCAGGCCTCTTGGAGATCCTACATAAATACCCAAAATACTTAAAGATAACATAGTAGTTTCAAAACACATACAGTTATTTAAAACACTCCTTTTCTGTCTTAAGTTTGATTAAATTATGGTGTAAACATAAATAGTGTATAGAAACCCATTTCTGACAGTAAAAACATAATGAAAATCTGGCTTTATTAAGTTTTTCTGCCTATATTAAGTCTAGATACGGGGAGAAAAGTCAAATATATGTGAGAAAAAAGGAAAATTGCATCTTCGAATCCCCCCCAAAAATTGACTTGTTTCCTCATGATTTGACTTTATCTTGAAATGTTGATTTAATTAGCTAACAATTTGGAATTTTCATCTCAGAATTTAGTTATTTCAAAAGTTTGACTTAATTATTGTTATGGTTCTCAGTAACCAGAGAAATGGAGGAGGACCCAAAAGCAGGCAGAGGCAGTGGAGGCAGTTTTAAGGGGTTTTATTGCAGAATGAGTGAAGGAAGAAATCCAGAGCTGGGGTGGTGAGGGAGTCCAGAGTCTGGAAGACTTGAGAGCACGAGGCAGGGTAGCAGGGCTAGGGCAGAGGGCAGGAGCACGAGGAGGCACTGGTAAAAGGGAGAGACACGGGTGATGAGACACACGAAAATGCACAAGAAATCACTGAAGTCTACAAAATACTCAGTCTGAAGACGGGGGCCGAAGTACCACTGTGGCAGCGGGAATGATCTGGCGTTTAACTCCTGTTTCCACACAGCCTTAAAGGGAGAGCTGATTAGGTGATGAGCTGCAGGTGATCAGGAACAGGAGCAGGAGCCACAGGTGCACAAACGAGCCAGGAGGAGGGGTGCCCAAGCCCTGTGGGAGGGGTAAAAGAGTCCACAGCAAACATGAATCATCACAATTATCTTACAATTGTGACTTTTTATCCTAACATTTTGACTTAACTATCCTACAATTTAGACTTTTTATCTCAACATTTTGACTTAACTATCCTACAATTTAGACTTTTTATCTCAACATTTTAACTCTTTTGCTCAAAACTTTGACTATCTCAAAATTTCAACTTGTCATCCCCAACTTTTGACTTTTGATCTCAAGATTTTGCCTTAATATGGGCCATTCCTCGTACATGCTCAACATCTTGACTGGTTGTTGCATCAGAATAATGCCAGTATTTAAGTATTGTATTATAAGTATGAACCAACTGT
Source organism: Thalassoma bifasciatum (assembly GCA_008086565.1). Lineage (NCBI taxonomy): Eukaryota > Metazoa > Chordata > Actinopteri > Labriformes > Labridae > Thalassoma > Thalassoma bifasciatum. The sequence goes on along the minus strand of RPOG01002208.1, from coordinate 42,812 downwards.
AGCAAATGCAGAGAAAAACCCAGACATTGAAGGGAATTTTATAAAAATCCGGCACATAATTTTACGATCAGAAAGGAAGACATGTCCAGGCAAAAGAGAACGTCTGGTCACCCTTACTAACTCTCTGATTGGCTAGATCTTTGGAGGTCTGTTTGGAGTGGGACTCTGTGCAGACCTTGGTGTTTGAGGTCCACACGTCCAATATTTCATCATGGACAAGTTGGGAGACTCTTTTGTGATGACCTCATCATTTCAGCATCATATATTTAAAAACAAAATTCACTCACCATTCTGTTTTTGTCTGTTTTACATAAAAATCACTAGACGCTGAGCTACCACACTGCACATTTTTCCATAATCACCCATAATCCCTCTCTTTTATGTGCCAACAAGAAAGTAGTGTATAAAACTATTTCAAAACACATTTATGTTACCCACCTTTAAAGTGACACCATGACATTATGACATTCATATCTTGATTGCATACCCTTTGTGGTGCTTTCATGGTCCGCGTGTTGAAATCTCTCACGCAGACAGGAACATAACTCCTCTGATCGGCTCATAATCTCCTACTTACTACCTGCGGCTCACTTACACACAGCAGGTAGTAAGAAGGGATTACTGACATCATTTCCAACCTTGTGCAGGTGGTATCACCTTGTCTGCACCGACAGTGCTTTAGACTCCACAGATGGGGAAATAACTCACATCCACTTGGAAAAACTGGAGCGGCTTATTGACATACATTTATGATGAGGTGAGAGAGTGAGTGACAGTCTGAATCATGGCATTACAGCAGTGAAAAGCCTCACCATCGTCCATCATCCAACAGCAGAGGCTGACAGTGTCACAATATGTTCTCCAACACGTCATTTATTCAACCTGACCTTCTCATTAATGTTGTAGTGTTATCTTATACCTATTCCAAAGGCTAAAGGCTGCCATCATTAGTTGAAAATACTTTCTGTGTATATGAAAACAGACAATTGTAAGTTCCATCCAACACATATATTGTTCAAAATAAACTGCCAACAGGCTGTTTTGTTTGTAACAATGGCATCCAGCGTGTATGGCACTAATGACTCTTCCTCGTGGTAACAACAGCACGTTCAGTCACACCTCTATGTGAAGAAAGAAGCTGTGAGAAAATACACTGCCTGGCCGAAAAAAAAAAAAAGTCGCCACTTGGATTTAACTAAGCAAATAGGTACGAGCCTCCTATTGGATAATTACTGCATGGGCGATTATCTTTCAGCTAGCAACAAGTTATTTAACCCCAACTGGTGCAATGATTTGCTTCCCATTTCCTTAACAACCATGTGGAAAGACACATCCCGTGGTCGTGGAAAAGATGTTAGTTTGTTTGAGAAGGGTCAAATCATTGGCATCAAGCAGAGAAAACATCTAAGGAGATTACAGAAACGACTAAAATTGGGTCAAGAACTGTCCAACGCATTATTAAAAACTGGAAGGATAGTGGGGACCCATCCTCTTGGGTGCATCAGGTTTAGAAGAGAGGCAGGTAAAGTGATGCACCCATCACGCCTTGTGCCTACTGTACGAGCCTGTGGGGCAGTAGTATGAATGGTGGCAACAAGAGCTTCACTGTCTGACAGCAACAGAACAGGGGAAAGCTAAAGGGGAGAGTGATAGAGCACAGGCTCAAGGCTTAAACATGAGATAGAGGCTACAACACAATGAAATATCAATAATTAAAAAAAAAATGAAGAGCCAGGTTACATTTGCTGTGCTTGATGAGGTTGGAGTTGGTAGATGAGCACTGGTAGGACAGAACCATAGATTGTTAAATTCATGGACGACATGACACCAGGTCTTCAGAAAATCTGCTACCCCTGTTGACTGGCTGCAGTACAGGTCAAAAACTCCACCCCCTCATTCATCCTAGGTTAGAGGTGGTAAAACGTTAAAAATTATTACACCTCGTAGAAATGTTTCTCACATCCTTACACCGCAGTGATTTGAAGATATTTTTGCTACACTGTGTCCAAGTCCTCTTTTTCAGAGAATTTGGTTAGTTATTGGTTATTAGACATTAAAACTGGGGTTTTGAGTTACGTTTTGTGATGTTTTCAGCTGCAGTTCTTCAATATTTTTTTCAGGAATAGTAAGAAAGTTTGGGAAAGAGAGCCAAAAAGAGGTTAGACTTTCAAAAGAAAAAGAAATGAAACTTTTTTTTCTCCTATTTTGGTTGCTAGGCTCTACTCATATCTTCTATGGCCTCTACTGTCTGTTCTGCGCAGACTCTGGTTACATTTTTTCTGCTTGGTGAGGTTGGAGTTGGTAGATGAGCACTGGTAGGACATGACCAGGATTCATGGCTATGACACATAACAGACATGTCTCAGAGCACCAGGCTGTGAGTAACACTTAATGCAGCCGGTTGTTGAAGTACAATATGTTTACAAAGTTTACTCGTTGTCACATTTCAAACGGTGGTGAATACATTTCCATGTCATTTTGCATCCAGTAAAAGTTGTCTTGATTAAGAAAAGTAGAGTAAAGATATCTGCTCCTTTCCTTTTTTTCCAAAACAAGCGCTGGTTTTGGTTCATCACAACAGTCCAATATTGATTTTGGGGTTTTTGTTTCCTTGTTCCAAAGATGAAACCAAATAAAAGAGTTGGAAAATGTTAATTTATTCAACGCTTAAAAACCCTGGAAACCTTGTACTGAGGTTCTAGTCCTTTATTCTTAAAGGACTAGAACCTAAATCTCATTATCCCACTTTTCACTCTCTCTTTTTCATCTGTTTTCTCTGCTATGTTTAGTAATATAACTCTCAGTTTTTCATTTTGTTTATTCTCCATCTCCCTCGCTTTTATTCCCTCTAAATTGTATTTCTCCCCCCGTGTTCGTGTGCTTTTGTCTCTTTTGATCAGTTTAATAGTGGCCTCTCTCCATCTGGTTTTGTGGAGTTTCTCTCTCTTTCACTCTCTTTTTTCTCCTTTATTTTCTGGGAGACAGCGGTGAATGCAGATCATGGCGCAGATGGAGGCTCTCTAAATGAGTTTTCTGTAATTACTGCTGATGCTGTGTTCAACGCTTTGTGGTGCAGAGCTCGCGTGTGTGTGTGTGCGTGTGTGTGTATTTTCTAATCTCTCTCTCACTTTCTTTGACTTCTTTCTGCTTTTGCTAAATATCCAAAGTGTTTCGTTCATTCCACAGCGAGGAGAATTTAAACACGATCCTGTTCAAATATGCATCGACTCTTGTGTCTCTCAGGCGAAATATCTCCTCGCCTGCTCCGACTCGGGCGAGGCCGGGCGATAACAGCAAAGAGAAGGGGTGATTTTAGAGGGAGGTGTGGATGGATGGCGAAGAGTGCTTTGGAAACGCTCAGTGAAAATGGGTGGCTTTTCAGAAGGAGAGTGCTGGGATAGAGAGAGAAAGTAGGAGCAGGCGGGTGAAAGATGCTTTGAACAGAAGAGGAAGGAGGGGGGTCGCCTTAAGGAAAGGGTTGGAAAACACCAACAGACTGCAAAAAAAGAAAAAAAGAAAAGTCAATTTGTGTGATGGAAAAGAAAAAAAGCATCTCAGTTTCAGCTCAAGTTTGTTTTTTTGTTCTTTTCTCTGCCATTTCTCATTCTCTTTCTGTTTTCTTCCCCCTGTCTGTCTGTTTCTGTGCCTCTCCTCCTCTTAGCGCCATCAACGCATGGAACACAGATGGGAGCCTGTTGGCAAAAACACACACAGATTTCGCTTCACCCCACACACACACACACACACACAGACAAAAAAAAGAAAAGAAAAAGAAAGAAGAGCATGTTTTATGAATGCATGCTGCAGTGTAGTTTTAGCATCTTCCTGTCACAAACATTAGTTCCCTGATATGAAAACTCAGCTCGCGCTCGGGCGAGGCTGAAGGCTTTCTAACAGCACTTCTTCCACCTCCTCAGCTCATTACTTTCTCTCTCCATCACCCCTTTTTTTCTCTTCTGTTGTCTAACTTTTGTCCAGCTCTGAAAATGGGTAAAAAAAAAAAGTCTACAGCTACAAGATTTCGAGACACTTTGTTTCCTCGCAAAGCAGCGAAACTACTGTGGAATTACAGTCAGCGAGCATGGCATCCCATTTCATTAGATAAGGAAAAAGAGTACAAAAGGGAGGAAGAGGGAAAAAAAAGCAAATACCAGACTAAACTCCGGTATTTGTGGCACAGTTTGGGTTTAGGAAAAAACCTCAAAGACTTGCACATGTTGGAGGGGAAGGGTGTCGGAAAGGGAAGGTGTCACAGCACAGACACTGAGGGGTGTGCACCCAGCCTTACTTGGGTGTGCCGCAGCGCGTTACAGCTACACTGTGAATAAAGTCTGTCAAAAATACAGCAAAACACGGCTAGAAAAAAACAATTAAGGACTGCAATACTAAACATTGTCTTTTACCATATAAAATACATTGAATAACAGTTAGTTTTGAGACTCTAGTACACTTTGAGTTGTACTTAAAAAAAAAAAAAAAAAAATGCTAAAATGATAACAATCTACATTGAAAGCAAATAAATAGACAAAGAAAAACTTATATATAAAGGTCAGAAAACCTTAATTTTTATGGCATTATTTGGGCAAAACTGCAGTCATCGAGGTTGTGAACATTGAAATTTATAGTATATTACAATATTACAAGATATTGCATTTCATCATGCAGCAGGGACATAACATTTCAGTTAAGTCCTGTCCAAGAAACATAAAAAAAGACAGTGACATATAACATGGGGAGAACAGGAGCAGGAGGTGTGTCAAACAGAAATTAAGAAAAGGAAAAACAACAAGAAGGAAGAGAGGGGAAAAAAGCAAACGGCAAATTCGGCAGGTATATAAGTAGATATGTTGGGCTACACAAGCCTGAATTTGTAAAGGACGAGGATGTTGAAAAATGTGGTCCACCGTAAAACTATTAACAGTACACTGTTAAGAAAAAAAAAAAATAATAATTGAAAAAAAAAAAATTGTGTTGTTGTCATGGAAAAAATGGCAGCTTTGGTTGCTAGATTAATTTTGTAAAATATACAGATTAAATGTTGAAAACTCTAATTTTGAATTACGTTTAACATTTGTAAAATCAACTTTTTTTTTTTTTATGCTGAATTAGCTTGGACACAATGCTATTTGTACTATTAACATAACAGCAGGGTCTCATGTCCACTGCATGCCCTCCTCAGTCATGGTAATAAGGTGAAATGTTTGCTTTTTTTTTTTTTTTTGTTAATAATTACACTTTCAAGCTGTCAAATCGATGGGTTGTTCTGTAATTTCTTTTTATTTTTATTTTCTACAATTTTACCATATATTTTACAAAATTTCCCTGGCAACCAGAGCTGCTATATTTACTGTTAAAACAATGGGATCTTTTTACAGTGTATCCACACACCCCCAACCTTTCCTTCTTTCTCTCCATCTGCCTGTTTCTATGTCTGTCACTTTGGGAGCATTTAGGGCCTGCACTAATTGATATTCTCACACGATCTCTAGTTCCCTGTCGTGCCTCCTTTTTCTCCCTCTTCTCCTGTGAAAGACAGAAAGTTTGGAGCCTTTCAGCTTTCCCCGCTATGTGATATCCTCCCTTGTTCGCCCTCATATTCCCTCTCTTCTTTTGCCTTTAAGTCACTTCACATGTTTCGTCGTCTGTCTCTCAGACAAGTTTTGATGTTTTGTTTTTTCTTTTTTTACTTCTGTTTTTTTTCTGTCACTCATTTTCAAGTATCTTTTTTTTGTCTTTTACTGCCTTCTGAGAAAAATTCACTTTTATTTCTATAACTTCTTCCTGCTTTTCTTCATCTCTCATTGACTGACATTTATTTGAACTTTGCAGAAAATAATAATAATAATAATGAAAAAAACCATCACCTCATCTTCACCACTGCAGATCTAACTTTTTAACTCTTATTTCTCTTCACCCTCTTGGGATTAACAGCTCTCGTCCATTTACGTTCCATTCGCATCAGCTTTTTTTTGCCGCCGTGTCTTTATACATGAATAAAACTTCACAGTCGTGACCTGTGAGCATCGTTTTAACTTCGACAAAAAGCTGTGATCGCTGTAGGATTTGCGTTCCCCTCTGTTGTCATTCTCCCAGAGGGAAAAGAAAGCTTCAATTCTGCAGGGAACCTCTGCAGCAATGCTACCGGCTGCTTGGGAAACATTATTTTGCTGGAGGACACATCAGCAGAGCTTATGTCTACAGTGCCTTACAGTCACAAAATAAAACACACACACTACTTTTTTAGCTTTGTAATTCTCTTATACACCTAAGGAAACAGGATGATGCATTGTTTTAACATAAATCTGACCTGTAGTCTTCCATTTTCCTTTGTATTGTTCTGCAGCTTGTCGGCACGCTGCAGGTTGTGCAGAGTGAATAAAGATGAAGAATTATCAGCATCACAAAAATCTGTCCTTAAGGAGCTGGAATAAGTCATCATAGTTTATGGAAAAGACTCTACATATGAGACCCTTATTAATAATAGAACCATACAAATATGTACTTACTGTTATTTTTAAAGGCCTGTTTTTGGTTGTTCTAGTTATTTTGTGCAACTACAATGCAAAAAATTAAAATGTAAGCAAGTGTTTGTCTTATTTTTAATGGAAATAAATGTCTTTAAAGGCTTAACATGAGACTGATATAAAATATATCTCCAGAATTTCCTTTATCAAGTAGTAAAAAAAAAAGGGTTTTTCTCATACACTAACTTTTGGTATAGGTGAAAAATGCTGTTACTTGGCAAAACCTAAAATGAAAGCATTAAATTTATAGTCATATGTGAACAATTAAATATTTCAACTAGACTTATGTGTTTAATACAAAGTGAAACCAAAATGTGTTTGACCTCATAGGCTGCAACTGTTTTTACAACCAGTAAATGCTAATGAATGCTAAAGAAGTCAGTTGTTTTCTTCAGTGGGATAGTTTAGCCGAGCTTGTGCATCATTATCAGAATTATTTATTTTAATTACTGTTATTACTTAAAACAGGAGAAGGGGTGGAAATTAATATGTTTTTTTTCCTTCCACTCCTTTTTGAAAATGTAAAAGAAGGAAATTAAGTGATTTGAAGTTTGTTTTGTTTTGCGTTAATTGCAAAGATTTTATATTTATGAATTCTTTCGTTGCCTCCTCGTCTTCTTCTGATTCAACACGAAATTGGAAAGTTTCTCTGTTTTTGTTTGCTTCGTGTTTTTCTTTAACATTTTTCAAAACAAACATTTTCATTCATTCATTCATTATAAACTAGTGTATTGATGAACTGAGCCCCGTAAGTGGCAGCTTTGCTCTGTTTGTTGGATGAGAGATAAGCAAAGATTATGAGAAGAGACGACAGAGAGAAGTTGCGAGTCGTAAAAGTTCAGACAGCGTACATTCAAATGGAGTATGTGATGCCATTGTGAGAAAAGATGACAGAGATCACAGAGAGGTACAAAGCATGGAGCTTTAGAGACGAGCGCTAAAAAGTAAACAAAGCTCATTTTCTCAGTTTATTGGTCAAAAAAAAGATAAAGTTAGTAAATCCAGCCTGTGATCTGCTGGCAGTTAATAATGAGCAGAAAAAGGTAAAAAACAAACTTCACATATAGGTTCCTTTTCAACGAGTCAACTCACACTGGAGGTTGCAGTAGATACACAACCACTCAGCTTTTGCCAGATGCCGCAGCATGAATCACGTACCATTAGTGTGTTGGAGTGATATAATGTTTACACTTCTCATCAAACCACAAATCACTTAATCCAGATGGATTCATTTTATTTATTTATTTATTTTTTAATGAAAATAAATGTCTTCAAAGGCTTAACATGAGACACATTTACCAGACCAGTCCAGAAAAGGCCTTGTTTCAAGTTATTGAAAGACTAAATTGATGTCTGAGTTGAATGTAACATGAGGATAATAATCTGGCAATGAGGTAAGAAAAAAGCCTCGATCTCAGTCTCGATAGTTTTTCTTCACCAGAAGTTTGAATGACTCACTGAAATCTAACAACTTTTACTATCCAGAGTTTTACTAAAGATCTCATCTGCATACCATGTGAACCCTGAGCTCATTTTTAATGATGTAATGAATCAAAACTAAGAGTGAAGAACGACACATGGAGGATACAGCTACAACAAAGTATGAAGACAATATCAGGACAATGAGACGCTTTAGATCATTAATGAGGCATCAGCTAAAATCAAAAACATCATTCTTCAGTGTCTGATCGACTCAGTGTTGATTTCTTGGTGAAGATCAGTGAAGAGTGAGGAAGGAGAGATTTTCTCCAGCTTATCAATCATAGAGGGTAAGCTCAGACTGACTCCTAACACGAGCGTGGTCTCTGATTTTAAGGCGAAGTGTCTGACCGTAGGAATGTTCAGGTGACGACAGAAACATTTCTCCTGCACTGCGGTATAATCCTCTGAATAGCTCAGAATGATCTGCATCAACTACTGTACCAGGCTCAGGTTTGTTGCCAGGGTGACCAGAAAATCATTTGTTTTACAAGGTCATGCTGACTTAAGTGGGGAGTGGTGAAAAAAAAAAAAAAAAAAAGAAACACGCTGATTTGTCGCCTCGCCAGTCCTTTGACACACACACACACACACACACATGCACACGGCGGAGTCAGTGCATTCACAGGTTCAACAATCAGGATTTCTCCACTTTACCAGTCTGTGACTCACTCACCAGGAGAGCGTGTCAGCTGTTGTCAAAGCCTGTGGAAATACAACAATGGAAGTGAAACAAGAATGAGGAGTTTATTTTTAGGAATGTGTCTCACTCCTGTATTTCTCACATTTATTCACATTTTCACGATGAAATGTTTCAGTTTGCCAAACAAATTTTCATATAAGACAAACTAACTCGAATGAACTTATTTTATCTTAGGATATGTATCTTAAAGGGTTGTATGCATATATTTAATATCATTTTATATCAGAAATATAATGTTTTTACCATTTCATGTTTTATGTTTTTATTATGATAGACCAGACTACATCAGACAAACTCCATGTATTCCTTTTTCTCTCTTCCCCACAGTCTGATATAAAACAAAACAGAAAAACAAACACATAAAAAAGTCTATATCTCCAGAATTTCCTTTATCAAGTAGTATAAAAAACGTGTTTTTCTCATAAACCAGCTTTTGAAATAAGTAAAAAATGCTGTTGTTTGGCAAGACCTAAAATGAAAAAATTGAATTTGAGGAGTCATACATGAAAATTAAACATTTCAACTAGACTTATGTGTTTAATAAAAGTGAGGCTAAAATGTGTTTGAACTCTAAGGCTGCAACTGCTTTTTACAACCAGTAAATGCTAATGAATGCTATAGACGTCAATTGTTTTCTTCAGTGGGATAGTTTGGCAGAGCATGTCCAACAATATCAGAATTTTTAAACTGGCGTACCAATGAACTGAGCCCTGTAAGGAGCAGCAGTGCTCACTTTGGATGAGAGATAAGCAAAGATTATGAGAAGAGACGACAGAGAGACAATGGCAGACGTTGCAAGTCGTAAAAGTTCAGACAGCGTACATTCAAATGGAGCATGTGATGCAACTGTGAGAAAAGATGACAGAGATCATGGGGAGGAACAAAGCATGGAGCTTTAGAGACAAGCGCTACAAAGTAAACAAAGCTCATTTTCTCAATTTTTTGTCATAAAAAAGTGAATTTAGTAAATCCAGCTTGCGATCTGCTGATAACTAATTAGGAACAGAAAAAGGCAAAACAGACTTGACACAGGTTTCTTTTCAATATGTCATCTGATGTGCTGCTCCCTGCTCCGGCAGGTTGCAGCAGGTAAACAACTCCACTCTGCTATTGCCAGATGCCGCAGCATGAATCATGTACCAATCGGGTGTTGGAGTAATATTATGTTTACACTTCTCATCAAATCACAAATTACTTAAATCCAGATGATGCGATTCATTTGAATTGTTTTTTCTTTTCTGTGTGTGTGAAATTTTTTTACAAACTTTTTAACAAGGCTATTTTGAGAATGCAAGGAGTAAAAAGTATAGATAATTGCGGTTAAACATGGGGGAGGGGGCATTTCCTTTCAGCAAATGCTGAATGATTAAATGCTGAGCACTTCATTTCAACATTCCTACATTTCCTTGCAGCAAATGCTTGATATTGAAATGGTGAGCCCCAACCCTTGTCTTAACACCCCTTGCCCCTCCTGTTGCTCAGCATTTCAACATAATCACCCCAGTAAAATGCAAAATTTCTAGTTATGATGGGTAACAAAGTATTTGTACATCATTACTTCACATCTTAGCCTCAAAGAAATCACAGCGCTTCTATGCGATAACAGACTACAGATATTTTGTTGCAAGAAAAAATGCAATGTTTTCCTCAAAATCTGTTACATTACAGAGCATACAGGTTTTAAATTTAGATAAGGTGATAAAATGTCGATTATTGGTCGTTTATGTCTCCAACACTGACAATGGTTGAGACTGTGGACTATGCGTATATATTAGAAAGTCAAGATTGTCAAAGGTGGAGATGTTTGTTTTTCTTATTTGTCAGTGACTATATCCTTCGATAAATTAGGTAATTTGTAAAGCATAAAATCAAAACCTAGTACACATTTACGAGGCCAAAAAGCTTGCTCATGTAACATTTATGCTTCCTGATGAAGGGTTTACAGTCACCTGTTTTCCAACATATTAGCTCGATGCTGCCAGCTGCCGTCATGCCTGTTGTATGTCTGTTTGCCGTAATTGCTTCTGCTTTTTTAAGTCCTCCATCTTCATGCACATTTCTCAGAAATCACAAACAAATGGCAAAAAAAAAGCACCATGAGATTGAATAATCATTTTCTACTCAAAGCAACCACTGCTTTCCCAGCAAGAAGCCTGCTTCTGCTGCGCATAATTCAAAGTGCGGCTGACAGCGCGGCTCCGCTCCAAACAACCGTTTCAAAGGCTGTTGACTTAGTTGGAAGGGTTGGTAGAAATAATGGCCATTGATTGAATTCATGATTTGCATTAGCTGCAGATTTACAGGTTGCTTCAATAATCTAATTGAATCCAGACTGGCAGTTTTTTTCTTTCTTTTTTCTTTTTGGTAACCCATCTATTTTACTCCAAAATAATTGCTAACTTCCTTTATTTTCTCATGTTTTCATTTGCCTCTTAAATGACTGTTTTGATGCCGACAATGAGGGAATGATTTGAGGAAAATTATTGAAGTGAGTTTCAAGAGAGAGGAGACAAAATGAGATGAAGATGGGTTGATAAATGAGGGGGAAAAGGACAACCAGAAATGGCAAATAAGTGGAATAGATGAATAAAAATGAGTCTCTTCAAGCGTAAGGATGTCAATATGAGGGGGAGACACAAGAAGAGACTTGTGATCAGCTGAATTCAGTCTTTTCTAATGGGCTGGCTCCTGCTGTTGTTGATTGGTTACTTCCAGCGGGATGCAGCCTCTTTAAACAGCTTTAGATCATCATTAAATACTGATGCGATGAGGAGACTATGGAGCATATATCAAACTAAATAGGATGCATTCCTGAGGGCTTCTTTTGTGTTTCTATAACTTTTGTAAACTGGATTTCCACTGACACATAGAGGGTCTCAGGTTTACAAAGTCACTCTTTAACTCTTACATACTGTTTATATTCCACACTTTCACAGCTTAGATCAGGTCTATTTTGTCCTGAGAAATCCCTGATAGCAAGTGTCTACACCAGATTTTAAACTACAGAATCATTTAAAATGTTCAAATAGCCTCTGTCTTATAATTAGTTAAAAATAGTTAAAAATGTTTCAGAGAGCAGGGAGGAAAATTATGTGCTTGCAGACGTTTCATGTCCTGAATTAAAAAAAAAAAAGTAAAACATAAAAACATCAAATCTATAATAATTTAACCCTCCTGATGTCTTCAGATGTACACCGTCTGTTCTGACTGCTGATAAAGAACATCCTGAATTTTTTTTCCTAATTGTTGTAAGGATGTTTCCAACATATTCACATGCATTTATCTATCAGGATTATTACATTTGTGAAATATGGTATGATAGACTTTCTAAAGTGTACCTCTTCTTTGAGTAGAAAAAAGCAAAAGTCCTCATCTATTTTTGCACTGAGGTTTTTATCAGACGTGGAAAAATTGATGTAATATCGCACACAGGTATTTTTATTTTTTTATGTTATTTTATTTATGTTTGTTTTTTTTTTCACGTTTTTACTTGCTTGTTAAAAAAGAAAAAGAAAAACAATAAAAAACAATACAGCTCAGTGAGAAACAAACAACAGGTCATCTGTGCAATCTTAAGTTGTAGTAGAGTAAAATACATTTAGTTTATATTGTAGTTGTTCATTAATCCTTCAAAGTAAAGTACACAATCCATTCTTCCCAATATCACAGACAGGTATTTGTCAATGTAATTGCAGGATATTGTTTTGAAATCATGCTATGAATTCCTATAAAACATACATAATTTTAACAATACTAGTCATAACTAATTTTACATGTAAATAGCATTGCATGAAACCATCCATGTAATTTTCAATCAATTCTATGAAAGAAAACCAAAGATATAACAAAATAACTTTTGAAATCAGGTTGAATTCACCCTAAGACAACAGGAGGTCGAAATATACTGTACTGAATTTTAAAATGTGACTAACTTCTGGAGCTGCCCATGTTTCATTTTGAATGTTTATGTTTCTGAATGTGAAAAAGAACAAGTCAACAATTTTGTCTTCCCATTTTTGTGTAAGGAGTTTTTTGGGGTCTTTATAAATCATATCAGGCAGAAATACAGTTTGTTCAGTTCACAAGTCAAAAAAATCTGTCACTGGAGTGAGACAAATTCGCTTATCAAGTTCTGTGAAATGCAAATAATGTCTTAATACAAGACGCTTTTTTTTCTTACTCCATTTTTTAACATTGTTACAAGCGATTCAGACCTCATTTTTGTGTCTTAAGACCTTGAAATAAGACATTTTTCTTGAGTGCTCACTTGAATGTGGCTCATATTAAGAATAAAGAGGCAATTTTTACTACAATAAGACTAAACACTTGCTCAAATTTTCGTTTTTGCAGCGCAAAATCTGAACAAGTTCATGAATAATCGCTCATTGAGCTCGTTTAGGAAAAACACTAAAATTCAGATTAAAGAAACTTCGCTTGGAAAAATATCGAAGCAGGAATTAACTTAAACAACTCTGCCTGAAGTCTTGTGGTTTATGTATATATTAGTCACAATTTTCCAAAATGATTTGGCGACCTCGCAGAAATCATCTTGTGACCCCACATGGGGCCCCGACCTCAAGGTTGAGAAACACTGGTGGCTGTACTGAGGGAGGGGGAAACAAAAATGCTGTGGCTTCTCCATCATCAGAATCAGAAACACTCAGCTTACAAATTTAATTTCAATCTCCTCTGTACTTGAAAAGCACCTGTAGAGTTTTGTCGTCCTTGGCTGGACTGGTGCATGAATACTGAGTCAAATGAAGCGTGTGAGCTGTTAATGCGTTTCTGACGGCAAACGAAAACAAACAGGTATTAGTGATAAACTGATGAGGTGAGTGTGGGTGAAGGTGGTGTTCCTCTGGAGTGGCTTTTACTCATGTGGTGTTTTTGTCCCTCACAGGCGCATTAACTAAACACAGGTAATAGCTTGTAGATTATCTTTGTATCTGCTCCATATGTGAAAATCTCAGTAATAATGCCTCAATGTGTTGGTATTTAGACATTACAGACAGTGTTAGCGAGTGAATGAGTGTAAAGGCTGTATTGTGGAAAGTGTGTGTATGTGTGAGAGAGAGAGCAGATCAATTGAAGAGGGAAACACAATAGGAGCACTTGGACATGTTCTGTTCTCACAGAAATGGACCTCATTCATAACCTGTGGAAACAATGAGGGATTGAGACCTCTACTTTTGTCTCTCTATCGATTTTACCTTCCTCCATTTGTCTTCCTCGCCCTCTCCCGATGCGTCTCTCTCTCTCTTTTTTTCTCCTATCTGTGCATCTTTAATGACTTCCCTGTCTGAGTTTCTCTTCTTTCTCTTTTCTTTTGTCTGTATTCTGTGTAATCTTTAAACCTGACTTTTTAACATCTCTCCTCCGTCGTACTACTCTGTTTCTCTTCCCAAACACTTTGTTTTATCCCCGTTAATATTTTCTTTCCTCTGTTTGAGTAATATCTCTTACCTGTGCTTTCCCAACATCTCTCTTCATCTGCTTGTTTTTCATTCACTTTGTCATTTTCCAATCTTTATCCCAACACTCCCTCTTTAATCTTTCTGTCCTACCTCCTCCAATAGACACCTGTTTTTTTTTATTTACATCCTCGCCATCATCTCATCATATAGGACATAAGTGTAATATTCACACAGCAGTGCTTTTTCCACACTCTCACTGTAACTGAATTTATTTTATGCTACGCCGCATTCAGACGTCTGATTTGATTGCATCGCTACATAAAAGATCGAGGAAATAAAACAGAGCGGGAAGAGGATGAAAGCTTTGTGTTAAGCCTTAGTGAGGATACATTAACTCATTCTGCCACTGCACACACACATGTACAGGTAGAATATAATCACATTTCCTTCACACACTGCCTGAGGAACTGTTGCTTCAGTCTCTTTCTACTGTACATGCAGAGTTTTTACTGCTTGCAGAATAATATTGTAATATTTATGAACTCTTTAGACAGTCACATATACACATTCTTGTTTTATGTTTGTCCAATAAAAGTAAGTATAACACAGTCCACCAACATTACAGATACTTAGCTTTAAAATACAAAACAAAATGCACACAGAGATGATTTACAAACTTTAGTGAAGGGATATTCTGCTTCATATTATTATAAACAGATATAAAGTAACAATGCCAAGTGTTCAGACTAGGGATTGGTAATGATACGTTTTGATTGGTGCCCTTATTGATTCCATTTATCTGATTTTCTGTCAATGCCCTCATCGATTCATCCTGTGAATTTTCTGTCTACAAATTGTAGATTTCACATGTTTTCTGAGTCAACAACATTTCTTTTTAGTTCAAAAGTGAATAAATAAGAAATTGTTTTATAAAACTTGATATATCTGGACATAAATAAAACAAAAATAAGTGCAAATCTATTCATGTCAAGTATTGTAAGTGTAATGTTCTGTATGTTTTTGGCTGAAGTACACTGTCTTGCAATGCTTTACTTTATTTGGAACATTATTTTTTTGTAGCCATGAGCCTGCAGTACATTTCTTTTACCCATGACATTTTTCAGTGGGTTTTTCTTTTGTTTGTTTGTTTTTAAGTTACTTTTTTGGCTTTTTGTGCCTTTATTGGATAGAGAGGACAGTGGATAGAGTAGGAAAGGGGGAGAGAGTAGGGAGTGACATGCAGGAAACAGGCCGCAGGCCGGATTCGAACCCGGGCCACATGCGGCCATATCCACTAGGCCATCTGCGCCCCAACATTTTTCAGTTTTAAGTATTGTTTTCTAAATTACTTGTGATATGTTTCTGTGATTAAGGAGGAAATTCTGTTTTAAAACCAAAGTTATATCAATGTACGCTAATACAAGCATATTAATGCAATTCCCCATATACATTAGCATCAAGCTAGAACTATGTTTCCTTCATTGTTTTTGGTACACTTGTATATGTGTAACATGTTGACTGTGTTGAATATGAATCTCTTGTGAGACAATAATGCAATTTTTTTGTGTGTTTTTTCAGTTTCACAGCCTCTGAAGTAAAACTTCATGTAGAAAAATCCTGAATTGAAGTTTTCTTAGTAAACTGTCATTTATCTAAGCTTGGGAAGAATATCTTACGTAAGATCTGTCTGGTCTGGAGTCCAGCGTGTTGTAGAAATTGCTTGTAAAATTATGAAAATGATCCTTTCTAAAAAAAAAAAAAAGCACAAGATCTTCATGAAATTATAAGATCATCAAAGAAGAATCTCCTCACTGATTCATGACATATTGGAGAAGTAGGCCTGAAAACACCAAGGTCTGTCCATTGCTTTGCCACTAAGAGCTGGCCAAACAGAGAGAAGGGTTTGAGGAGCAGGGAGCCTTAAAGGGACGGCAGCCAACGCAAAGTACATCAGACAGAGGTCAAAATAAGGGTCTTCTAAAACAACTGTGAGAGGAACGTAGGAATTATTTTAAGCCATAAATCACATCAAGCTACTACAGGGGCACCTGGTGAACAGATTTAAGTAAAAGAAAAAAGCACCATAGCCCCTCTTTAAATGAACTTCTGGTGGGTAATTACTAAATGGATGAGTGTTTACATAGATAGGCACTAAGTTTTTTACCACAGCTGTGGACTTTTATTGTGAAATATACTGGATGTCCATAAAGTCTCTTTAAAATTTTAAAAGTTTATTACAAAGGTAGTTGATGAGATATCTTAACTAGATTGGTTTTATTGTAATCAGTGGTTGTCAAAGTTTTTTATTTTTATTTTTTTACCTCATTTAATATAGCACTGTATGGGCACTGATTGTTTCACAAAGCACAACAAGACAGCTCTGGATATCTTGGCATCAGAAATATTTTGCTTTCCATCTTAAAGAGGTTATCAAATATCTTGTCTGTTACATGGCCACAGTTTTTTTCTGTTCTTTCACTTCACAGGATTAATCACGCCCATGTATGGAATAACATCGTATGAAACAGGAAAGACTCAAAAATCTTCTCTGTGTGTTTTCAGGAAGCGCCGGTACACCTGTGGTTTTTAACGAAAACGGAGATGCACCAGGACGATACGACATCTTCCAGTACCAGATCACTAACAGATCTACAGCAGAGTACAGAGTCATCGGCTCCTGGACTAATAAACTACATTTAAGGGTAAGGTTTTCTCAGTAGGCATTCTCCACAAGTATGAATTTAACACTTGCTCAGATTTCAGTTTTTGCAGTGCAGATGTAATGTCTCAGTAACTTGGAAATGTATAAAGAAGATATTGCACTGCCTGGCCAAAAAAAAAGTCACCACCTGGATTTAATTAAGCAAATAGGTGCAAACCTCCTGTTGGATAATTACTGCATGGGCGATTATCTTTAAGCTGGCAACAAGTTATTTTACCCCAACTGGTGCAATGAGTTGCTTCTCATTTCCTAAACAACCATGTGGAAAGACACATCCTGTGGTCGTGGAAAAGATGTTAGTCTGTTTGAGAAGGGTCAAATCATTGGCATCAAGCAGAGAAAACATCTAAGGAGACTGATGCAGAAACCACTAAAATTGGGTTAAGAACTGTCCAACGCATTATTAAAAACTGGAAGGAAAGTGAGGACCCATCGTCTTCGAGGAAGAAATGTGGCCGGAAAAAAATCCTGAATGATGGTGATCGGCGATCACTTAAACATGAAGATCAAATGGAAGAAAAACAACAGTAGAACTCAGGGCTATGTTTAATAGTGAAAGTAAGAGCATTTCCACACGCACAATGCGAAGGGAACTCAAGGGATTGGGATTGAACAGCTGTGTAACCCTAAGAAAACCACTAATCAGTGAGGCTAACCGGACGAAAAAAGGCTTCAATTTGCTAGGGAGCATAAAGATTGGACTCTGGAGCAATGGAAGAAGGTCATGTGGTCTGATGAGTCCAGATTTACCCTGTTCCAGAGTGATGGGCGCATCAGGGTAAGAAGAGAGGCTGGTGAAGTGATGCACCCATCATGCCTAGTGCCTACTGTACAAGCCTGTGGGGGCAGTGTTATGATCTGGGGTTGCTGCAGGTGCTCAGGTCTAGGTTCAGCAACAGTCAGTGCTCAAAGAATGAGGTCAGCTGACTACCTGAATATACTGAATGACCAGGTTATTCCATCAATGGAGTTTTTCTTCCCTGATGGCACGGGCATATTCCAAGATGACAATGTCAGGATTAATCGGGATCAAATAGTGAAAGGGTGGTTCAGGGAGCATGAGACATCTTTTTCACACATGGATTGGCCTCCACAGAGTCCAGACCTTAACTCCATTGAGAATCTTTGGGATGTTCTGGAGAAGACTTTGTGCAGTGGTCAGACTCTACCATCATCAATACAAGATCTTGGTGAAAAATTAATGACACACTGGATGGAAATAAATCTTGTGACATTGCAGAAGCTTATGGAAACAATGCTACAGTGAATGCGTGCCGTAATTAAAGCTAAAGGCGGTCCAACGAAATATTAGTGTATGACCTTTTTTTATTGGTGGTGACTTTTTTTTTTTGGCCAGGCAGTGTATATTACCATATTACCTACAACAATGCTTTGGTGGGCTCCTTAGTTATTCACTGACTCTTTGTTTAATGATGTGATGCAGGCAGAAGCTCAGCACGTTCTTTAATTTAACTGGTTTTCTGAGGCCTCTGATCTATCGCAGAGCAAACGGCTGGAGAGAAGGAAAGGTTGCCTTGAATTCAAATCTGTTCCCTCTGAATTGGATTTTCTCCGAGATACTTCTTTTGTTCAAGTCAGCAAGGATTGAATATCCGTTAAAGAAAGTGTGGATCTCATCTTCCTTTCAGAGTGTTGTGTCGTACGGGGATATACTCGCGTTGACTCACTCCCACGCAAGGTCAAACAGGAGCGTTTAGAAAGACTTGTTAACTCAGCCTCCAAAGCTGGAGTGTACACCTGAGCCACACATCGCACTTTTGATTTAACACACAGGTGCTTTTTGTCTTTTTCTGAGTTTTAACTCCCAGACTCACACACACACACACACACACACACAAAACAGATATGCATGCACAGAACTCCTGAGGCAGCGCTTGGTGCTATAAATCCACCCAGGACTTCATTAGAAAGGCCAGATGACAGATGAGAAGACTAATAGACACCAAGTGCTTCCTGCCTGATGGACGGCCTCGCTAACAGAGAGAAAGAGAGAGAGAAAGAGAGACTACAGCAACACAGGACAACACATAGCTAAGACACACATGACTGGACATCTTTGACAGTTGACAAATTAACAGATGTATTAGATTTGTTTAACAATCCAGTCGGGTTTGAAGGCCCAGTGGCAGATGTAATGATGGCGCTATGGAAGTTTTAATGATCAAAAAACTTTTTAAGAGCTCTGCAGTCAAAGGAGAAGACAGCTTTATAAGCCACAGTCAAGCCAGACAGATTTATACGTGATAAAGTACCAACACTAAGGCATTACTACTTTATGTTTTGGCACCCACAAGAGACCAGTTTGTCGTTAAAAGGTCTGAATGTTTCACACTTGCTATCATTCTGTGGAATTTTAACAATAACCTGACAAAACTATTGAGAGAAATTGTTTTATTGCATTAGTTGCAGCTTTAGACCAGGGGTTATACTTACAAAGCAACTGAAAAGGCTTAAATGCTCCAAATGTGCTTGATGTCATTAGATAAGTTTGCATCTTAATTAGACTTTGAGATAGATCAGATATGGGGGCAATTGGTGTGCAGTTTTGGTGATATCAGAGGCTGCAATTCATTCTCTAGTGCAGGGATGTCCAAACCACGGCCAATTGTGGCCTGCCATCTATTTTAATGAGGCCCTCAGCTCTCATCTAACCATGTGTTAGTTTTGTTTCTTAAATTGATCATGTTCTAACTGTTAACATTTACAGTTTCTGTCAAGCTTGAAATAAATCTTTATATATCTGGTAACGTTTCACAAAGATGTAGACTGTGCATAGGCAACTTTATAAAGCTTAAACTCTGTACAATATGCAAAAACACGACAACTTTTACAGCTGACATTTAATTGCATTTGGCATGATGCAACATGTGTTTCATGAGTTGTTTAGAATTAAAAAAATAATAATGAATAAAGCACATGAGAGGACCGAAAAACTGAATTAAAGATATGAAATGGTGAAAAAAAGACAAAAGTTGATGCATGAAATGGTTCAGGATGCAGGGTCAGAGATATTTGGGGTTTAAAATGTTTTTATAATTGTCATATAAAAAAACTTGATAAAGTCCAGATTCTGATCCTGCCATAAAATTGTTACATATTTTTCCCAGGTTTGGTTTTATGTCAAAGGTCTGCAATAACAGCACAAGCATGTTAGACTTAACCATTTTCTTTGTTTTTTTCAGAGACCACTGAAAGGTAAAAGTTTTCCAATAGAGCGCTCATTTGTAACTTTCACTGTCAGTAAACATGTCCATAAGAGCCGCCGGGCCTTGGTTATTTTCACAGTTTCCAATACGGTCCTTTAGGGAAAATGTTTGGACACCCCTGCTCTAGTGAATTTACCCATGAGAGTGTTGAGCACTGAGGACCATCAATGCAGGAAACACTTGGCTACATTTAGTTTGCAGTAAAAAAAAAAAATCTGGGGCGCAGATGGCCTAGTGGATATGGCCGCGCACCATGAGGCTTGCCCTCGAGCGGGTGGCCCGGGTTCGATTCCCGCCTGTGGCCTGTTTCCCGCATGTCATTCCCCACTCTCTCTACCCCCTTTCATACTCTATCCACTGTCCTCCTCTATCAAATTAAAGGCAGAAAAGCCCAAAAAATATCTTTAAAAAAAAAAAAAAATCTTAAATCCTAGCCTGGGTCTTATAGTTTTGCTTTGAAAGTCGAACAGTCCCTGTGGTTTTTTTTCTGATTGTGTGAGCAGGAAAAAATGGTTTATGTACCAGCCAAAAAGCAACTGGAATGCAGCCTAGCAAAATGAAACCCCGACCCCCTGTGGAAGTCTAAAAGGTTTTGCGCAAAAATAAGAAAAATAAGAAATTCAAATTGAAAAAACAGTGAGTATAATCTGTCAAAAATGAAATATGCAGTGACTCCTTTGCCTGGAGGTCTTGCGCAAACTGTCATGATGAAATGACTTGAGTATTTCTTTTGAAGAATGAATGGATACACTTTTTATCTTTTGTTCAAGACACTTTTAACCAAAGGGAGGAGGTAATGTATTTATCAACAGTTACGTAGCACTGTTGTTAGAAATGTAACAACGAGCAAACTTTGTAAACCCAGTTTGTAGCGTAGTTTAGTTGCCAGATATATTTAGCACACTCACAGCTCGGTGCTCTGAGACATGTCAATAACTCGTAACATACAGATAGATAATCCTGGTTGTGTCCTACCAGTGCTCATCTACCAACTCCAACCTCCCCAAGCAGAGCAAACGTAACCTGGCTCTTCATTTTATTCACAGACTCTCAGGTTTGAATAGATCACTGTAGAATAACTGCTGCATGTGGACAGGAATGAACTATCACAAACAGCTTAGCCTGTTTAAGCCTTTAGCCTGTGTTCTATCACTCTCATATTCAGCTTTCTTCCTCTCCTCTTCTATCAGACATTTCAGCTCCTGTTTCCATCATTGCTACTAAATAAATCACATAAATCGTTTTCAGCTGAGAAAAACACAGATCTCTCTTCTCACTGCTAACTTTCATCAGCTGATGTGGTGTTGTCATGGAGACCTTGACTTGCTTGTCAATCAATCCGGTCTAGTCCGACCCAATTTAGGAGCTGAAGATTAACATCTAGAAATAACCTAGTTTAACACTGGTAATCTCACTTAAAATTGTAGCTTGTGATCCAGCATGTATCTATATGTGAGACTTTAAAGTGAAAAAAGGGGGTACTTGAACTGCTTTAGTGAAGCCCTTCACTGTGATTGGCCAGTTAGGAGATCCTAATGTGATGACATATATTTAATCAACAAATCTACTTGGTGTAGAATTGCAAACATTTATTGTCTAACTTTCCTTTCCAAAGACTGTGCATCATTGTGCTCATGTGGAAAGCTCAACTCCTATTTAATCTAAGAGCAAGAAAATCAAGAGACAATCAGTTTCTGTTTTGGGTTCAAACTGACAAAGTGAGTCAGACTGAAATATCCCTGTAACTCATTTACAGCAAACTTGTTGCTATAGAAGCCACTGTTAAAGAAAGTTCAGTGTCAGGCAATAGCAGGTGAACTGTGACTCCTTATTACAAAATGTAGAAACAGAACTATGAGATGAAGCTTAACACAATTACCAGTTGTTTGCATTTTAGAAAAAAAAAATCAGCTGAATGTCTCAAGGCTATGAGTAAACGGATAAAATCTGAACAAACAGGAAACAACACAGAGAGTAAAACGTTTGAAACTTGTGCTCACAGAATATTTCTCCTGACAGTTTATCTGCTGCGCTAAAATATGAACAAATCACAATCCAATTTCAGAGCCCAAATGCCGTAAGTGTGAGTGTGTATGTTTGTGTATGTGTGTCCATGATCCAATCACGTTGGTTCTTGCGGTCCCTGATGGCCTTTTCATGCTAACTAGTTTTTTTTTTTTTCTTTTGGACTGGTACACAGTGTGCCTGTTTGAAACAGCACCGCTCCATTTTCCCCAGCACCCTTCAGCAACAGATGAACCTCAGGGACTCGCTGTAATAACAGAGTTACAAACACTCACACACACACACATAACAACCAATTCAAACACTTGCACCAGAATATCAGCATACGGAAAGCTCAGGGATTCACTATAATGCCAGCGTGACATGAGCACAAACAAACAAAACGCACACATGGAAGAGCATATGCACACACTGACAGCCACAGAAACACACACACATACACACACACACACACACACACACACACACACAGAAGGAAATACAGATGGCCTATTTGTGCCAGATCTGATTATGGTCTGATTGCTGGCTTCCAGACTAGCTGGTGTACGTTTTGTGCCCGGCAGGGCTCAGGAAAACGATCAGAGGATCTGCTTGTGCTAATTGCTCTCCAAGTTGCCCTGAAGACAGAGTTTGTACAGGTACACAGAGAAAACTGAGTGTTAAAGGACTGTTCAAACACAGCAAAGTGAGCTCCAGCAGATGTCTGCCAATTTTTGGGCCTCGTATTACAGCACATCCAGTTGTGTTTTGCCACATGGGCATACAAAATATTGTGCTCCGAGAGTACACAACTGACTTTCTTTGTTGTCTAACTTCTTTTTTCTTCTTCATCATCAGGTTGCGGGCATGCGTTGGAAAACTGGCGACCCCTCTCTCCCACCTTCTGTGTGCAGCATCCCGTGCAGAACAGGGGAGAGGAAGAAAGTGGTGAAAGGTGTGCCGTGTTGTTGGCACTGCGAGCGCTGTGAGGGCTACCACTTTCAGGTAAATTGATGCTGGAATACACACCACGAGAATTGGCTGTTAACACAGCTGGTGTTAAACCGTCCTGAGGATACAGAATCTTTTAGCCTTTGAATATTCCTTTAAAAAGGATCCACTGCAGACTAACACATGAAAACAGCCACACACACACACACACCCCTAGAACTCAACGCCTTCTTGGTCCCCAAACCCCCCTCCCTCCCTCGTTACAGTGCCGAGGTGTGGAGGCTGCATGCACACCCCTTAGTGTCTGTGCCGTGACACCCCCCTTCCCCCTGACCTTTCCCCCTCCCACATGTGCAAGTCTTCGCATTTTTACTGCTGTATTGGTTTATTATGTTGCTTATGTGCTGAGTTGTTTTGGGATTTTTTTTGATAAACAATAATAATGATAATCCTTTTTTACAGCTCTGGAAAATTAAGAGACCACTGCAAATCAGCATCTCTACATAAATGACAGTCATTCCATTGCAGTGTCTGTTGAATCCCAACACAAGCACAGCTATTTCTAACTAAAAAGATACTGATGAGGTCATCATCTAAAACAAACCTTATTTAATATAAATATATTAAAAAAAAAAAAACCATTGCTGTGGTCATCACTCTCCTCTGTGAAAGACTGGTGGAGAACACGCCAAGATGCATGAGAGATGTTATTGAAAATCAGGGTTGTTCTACCAAATATTGATTTCTGAATACTTCCTAAGTTAAAACATTAGTAATATGTTGTTTAAAATTGATTATGAACGTTTTGTTTTTTTTTGCATTATTTTAAGTCTGAAAACAGACTTTTGTTTTTGTTGGTATTTTGACTATTTTTAATTTTCTGCAAATAAATGCTATAAAATGACAATATTTGGGATTTGGGAGAAATATTGTCACTTGTTTATATAATGAAACAAAAATTTTCATTTTACTCAAAACAAATACCTATAAGTAGCAAAATCAGAGAAACGGAAAAATTTGCAGCAGTCTCTTAATTTTTTTCCAGAGCTGTATAGAGCGCTTTTCAGGACACTAAAAGAGGCGTCACAGAGGATAAAAACAACAAGTAAAATAGCACAATAATTATAATAATAATAAAACGAATAATAAGAATAAGACAAAGCAAAACAATGTAATACAATTAAGAGCAGTTAGACATTAAAAAAAGTTTTAAAAAGATGTGTTTTGATGAGGGTTTTGAATGTGGATGGGTTCGAGCAGGCTCTGATGTGTTGTTGTACGGTGTTCCAGAATTTGATCTTCCTAATCCCAAACTGTGCCCCCCCACTTAATCAGACAGAATAATTTGACAGAAGGGCCTTTTGTTTATACAGCGACTGCGCCGCGGGGGGAGTGAATCAGCAAGAATCTCAAGACTCCCTCCAGAGTGGAGCGTTTTGAAGACGATTGTGGTTACGCCCCTGTCTAAACGGCAAGAGACGCAAAAGACATCACGTACGCATGTTTTCATCAAGGGAACAGAACAGAAATGGACGATGTTACGCATGCCCGTTCTTATATAGGCGTATGCCGGCGTTCTACCAAAGCACCACCTAGCGGCCTGGCGTCGAATTTTACCCACTATTGCGTCTCCTGAGGACACTCGTTTAAACGCAAAGAAAACTTGAAAACAAAAGCCACTTTTGCGTCTACAGTTTTGATCGTCTCTGTATAACGTAGCCTGGTGTTATGCTTTTTCTCCCTCCTCCTTGCCTTGTGTTCTCCCTTTCTATCTTAGAAATGAGCGCTGTGGACACTGGTGACCCAACAGTTGTCCACTCCTGTCCTCCCTCATTATGTGTCATTGTCTTTGTTTATGTTTATTGGACGGGAACAAACTGAAATTCTATTGCTCTGACACGTGCAATGGTGAATAGAGTGAAAGCTCCTAGAATGTAGCACTTTGGGCAATGAAGAAAATGCAAATGGTGCCTTAAGTTTCCATAAAGTATTTGAGTATTCATTTTTTCCTGCTCAGGAAACTTTCTCAACCAAAAGTAACACCACTTCAGAAACTCCACTCCATGTTTCCTTGCATCAATATAACCCACCTTATTTCTGTCACTCCTGCTTGTGTTCAGCCCCTCGAGGCTTTCTCAGACTTATCAATTGATTGTCCTTGCTGCAAACGTCTAACCTCAAATGAACTCCCTCATTCGGCCGGACAAGTGGAGACATACAAATTGATTAAACAAACGCAAAACCAACCCAGTAATTTATGTGCTAAATGCTACATTTGATTTTCTAAATGCTGTATCCCTGCATGCATGAACTTGCAAGCACCTGTCACAAAGGTTCTACCTTATAACAGTTTTTCTTGAACACTTTTAAAGCAATCAGATTTATATTTATATCTACAGAAAAGCTCCCAGTGGTGCAATTAAAGAAAACACAAGTTCTTCATATGCAATAAGGGGAAAGAATTGAACACGTCTTGAGAAGATACATCCCCCTTGTGAGTTGTATCACAGTTGGGTTTAATTTGGCAGCCCAACATCCTTCTTATTAAATTGAAAAAAATCCATGAGTGAGCAGCTGTATGTGGAAAGAGCACCTTAGCAGGAAGCAATAAAAGGAGAAAGGAAATATTGGAAGCTTGACAGGACAGAAATCAATGATCTGTTGACATCTTGGTTGTAGATTTGGGATGTAACAAGGAGGGAAATGGGATTTTAAAAAGAAAAGCACCAACAAACATATAACAAGGAGGTTCAGGTTGGAGGCCGATACAAACTCCATAAACCTATTGATCTGAAATGTTTCGCCTGAAATGAACCAGATGTGCTCAGTCACACTGGGTCCGACTCTCTACTTGGTCTGGCGAGTTGCTGCTAATATGCAACCAATTTATTTCTGCCAGATCCTGGAGCTGTGCCGCATCAATTAGCCATATGGGAGATTGAGTGGGAAAGGAAAAGAGCCACTGAAATCCCCTAAAAAGAACTTTCAAAATAAAACCAATGGTGTCAAAATCAGATTGTATTTCACTTTACCAAAACAAATAAACCCACATATTGGCCCCAATTTATCAATCTTGCAATGGATTTTCGTGCAAATATAGTGTAAAAAATGATTAAAGAAACATTCATGTATGACTTATAAAACCTGCGTACCAGGACCATTACAGTTTACAGAATTGATAAATCTGGCGGCTGAAAATACTTGACTTAATCCACAGATTTACAACATGGAGGAACGTATTATGGAAAAAAAAGGGACTCCTCTGTGCTAGGAATCAACAACATAATAAAAATACAGAGAGAAATGAAGCTGTGTTATTTGACAGCCAGAAAAGTGGCGTCAACAGAGTAAGAAAACTACATCTCCATGGAAACCAACCTACAGTGGAGTTTGAACATTTAATTTGTATTGTATCTCTTTCTTTCAGGCATCAGAGTTCACCTGTGAGCTGTGTCCCTACGAAATGCGACCCGACTCCAACCGCACCGGCTGCGTCCCCATCCCCATCATCAAGCTGGAGTGGCATTCGCCCTGGGCCATCTTCCCCGTCTTCATCTCCATGCTGGGCATCATCGCCACCTCCTTCGTCATCGTCACCTTCGTGCGCTACAACGACACGCCCATCGTGCGAGCGTCGGGCCGAGAAATGAGCTACGTGCTGCTGACGGGGATCTTCTTGTGCTACGCCATAACCTTCCTGATGATCGCCACGCCGGACGTGGGGGTGTGCTCCTTCAGGAGGATCTTCTTGGGTTTGGGGATGTGCTTCAGCTACGCGGCGCTTCTCACTAAAACCAACAGGATACATCGCATCTTTGAGCAGGGGAAGAAGTCTGTCACTGCACCCAGGTGAGGAACCCCCCCCCTCCCATACCTCACTTCCTGTGTGGGTACACTGAAGGTCACTGTCTGTGTGTTCCTGTTCACAAACACTGTGAGAGCCTGAGCCTTCTCTCTCTCCTTCCTAAACTGCTCGCAATCATTATTCATCATTTATTTTCCATCCATTATGTATGAGAGTCATGAACTCACACTCACCTATTGTGCTGTTTGCACTCAGTGACAGCGACACTGGGGGAGAGCAGCAACTAAGTGGCTAAAATGTTAATGTGGTATTTAATAGTGCTCAGGTTCATGTCCCTGCTGCCCAGATGGCAATCTGTTTTTTCCTGAAGCAACACCCTGCTGTAAGATTTGGACAAGTTGTCCAACTATTGCTCATACATAAAAGATCATTTTATGTGATATTTGGGATTCTGGAATTCATGCTATGCTTTCCAGGAATGGCAGTAGTTGCCATTATTGGGGCCTGAGTCCAAGCATGCACAAGGACCTATTATAATCCAATGACAAAGCCAAACCCTGAACTAATGGCGTGGTTCATGTGCCCCGACTGTCTACCAAAAGTGGTTAATTATGACTTGGTGATTTCAATTGACCCCCACGAAAACCTCAAGGAATCTTAAGGATTCATTTTGTTCTAGTTTGACCCAAATTTTGGTGCCCTGAGCATGCTTAAAATCACACCAAATGTGGCTATCCTCACAAATGAATACAAAAAATGTATCATCCTAGTGCTTTTACTATGATACGATACTCGCTTGTGCCCCCTATTGACCAAAAACTGCAGCCCCTACAACTTTGAGCAACACCTCTGGAAATTTTTGTGCATATTATGTGGTTCTGGTCAGGACCTGAACAGCAGCAGTCTAGATGTACTGTGGCTTCTACAGCTCTTTCAGAAAGCCTCGAATGCAGGACGTAACAGTTGTAAACTTAGTTTAAAAGCTTTAAAAATAAAGCATGGCATTTTCTTTACCCCATTACAGAAGTAGTTCTCAAAATCAGGTTGGAGACACCCTTGGGGTCGCAAAATAACATCCAAAATAAATAAATAAATAGATAAAAATGTGTTTCTGTATTATGTAAATAAACCCAGATATGATTCACTATTTTACACCACCAACAACAAAAACTTGTCAGTTTTTCTGCCTTAATTTTTTTTTATTATAGAGGCCCCCAGGTGACCAATACGACAATACTGTCAGTGAAGGAATATTGATGTGTATGTGTACATGGGCAGTCTAATTGCATCAATCAGATTGTTCTTGTATCTTTATGATTTGATTTTTCTTTTCTTTTTTTTTCTTTTTTTTTTTTTTTTTGGTGGTTGTCATTGATTCAGGCTTTATTTCCAAGGTCTAAAAGTCGATGAGTCCCAGACAAACGGTGAATGCCGGGTCCAAATAATGAACCATTTTTTGAACCAGACTGTTAACACTGCTGCTGAAAACATCTACTTTTTTTTTTTTTTCCTGAAGTGGTGTGTATGTGTTCTCTAGTGGTTCTACAGCCAGTCTCTTGTGGATACGTGTTAATCTGCAGCTTTTTGGATCACAAGTTGCTGTCAAATGCAAATATCCCTTTCAGCATATTTGTTTTTCTGATTTAGGACTTCATAAGTACACACTTTTGGATCAAGCCTCAAGTGGCCGCTTGAGGAACTACACTTTTTGCATTTCTATGTTAGTTTACTTATTTAAATTATTATCTTTTTTTTTTTTTCCTAGATAGGTTGTAGTTTGAGTAAAACAGCAAATTATGGTTGAGATTGACGCCACAGATACGTTCAGCTTTAAGGCTCCGTGTAAATCGAACTTTGAGGCTGTTTTCAGGTTCCTGTGTGTGCTTCCTTTCATCATACCCAGGCACAGAGCATCGTACGTCAGGGAGCCGTAGTGAAGAAGTGTGTTTTTCTCCACTGGATGTGTGTGAATGAGACTCCAGCCTTTGTTTTGGATATTATTTGCTCTCATTTTTATCTCTCTTTCATCTTTCATTACTTTTCCTCTCTCTGCTGCAATGTGCTGCTCCTCTCTGCCCCTCTTTTTCATTCTGGCTCAGATCTCATCATTACCTTTCTCCTCGGCTCACCCTTTCTCTTCAAGTGTGCATGTATTGGAATCTAATATATTGTTTCTGTGAAGAAGGAAACTTCCATCAACTTTTGAAACACTGTGAAAAAAAACAGCCTGGTTGTGAAGCGGGTGGTCAAGGAGTTTGGAGCTTTGGTGAAACTTGAAAAGAATAACAAGCTCACTGGTTATATTCCTTTACCTGATTAAGGTTTTTGGCCTAGTTGATCACTATCTTTGGTTGGACAAACTTCATGACATTGGCCTTTGTAGCAGTTTTGTCCTCTTGTTTAACTCATATCTCATGGTCTTTTGGGTACTCAGTCTGACTTTTCATTGGTTGAAAATGGTGTGCCACAAGGTTCTTCTCTCGGTCCATTACTTTTTGATTTTTTTTTCATGATTTGCCTCAATTTGGTTTCAACTTTCAAATTCAACTTTACGCTGACGATAGTCCTCTACACCTCCAGATCTGACAATTCTCAAATTCAGACAACCCTACATACCAACGTTGATAATGAACAACACTGGTTATACTCAAACAAACTACGACTAAACAAGACAAAGTCCTACAACTATATCAAATATTTTAAACTCAGGTCAAATGAATATTACTGATCATGTTGGTACACCAATGGAGGAGGTAATCAAATATAAATATCTAAGGGTTTGGCTTGACTCACAGCTATCCTTTAAGCTTCACATTGATGCTGTCATCAAGAAAATAAACTGCACCCTAGGTCAACTCTATCACGCCATCAACTGTTTCACTCTTAAAACAAGGATTGTTTTATAGCTCATAATGTAATTTCCCAAAACACATCAGAAACTTCACCCTGTCTGTGTTAACTACTATTACCCATTATTGCTCAATGTCCAACACACTAAAATGGCAATAACCAAAATCTAGAAGGCACTTTCACTGGTTACAGATCATTTTTAGTTGTATTGACTTCAATTATTGATGGAATAACCTGGTCATCCAGTATATTCAGGTAGTCAGCTGACCTCATTCTTCGGTAACATAATGTTGCTGAACCTAGACCTGAGCACCTGCAGCAACCCCAGATCATAACTCTGCCCCCACAGGCTTGTACAGTAGGCACTAGGCATGATGGGTGCATCACTTCACCTGCTTCTTTTCTTACCCTGATGCGCCCATCACTCTGGAACAGGATAAATCTGGACTTTTAATAAAGCGTTGGATGGTTCCTAACCCAAATTTAGTAGTTTTTGCAATTTCCTTGGATGTTTTCTCTGCTTGATGCCAATAATTTGACCCCTCCTAAACCGACTAACATCTTTAACATGAGTAGTCACTCATTCCATCAGCTGGGGTTAACTTACTTGTTGCCAGTTGAAGGATAATCACCTATGCAGGAATTATCCAATAGAATGCTGGTACCTATTTGCTTAGTCAAATCCAGGAGGTGACTTTTTTTTGTTTCCTGGCTAGGTATTTTCTGCAACTCAGAAATTATAGTTTGTGTTGAGATAGAACCTGCTAACATGGTTTTGTGCTCTACTTAGAATGGGTTTGTTTTTTTTAGATCTATTGTATACAAAAACTATACATTTGTGTATCTTTCTGTTTCGTTTTGGATACATCTGTGCCACTTTATTTTTTATTTTTTCCTTTTAAATTTATGTATTGCATTTCTTGTGTAATAATTTGTAATGGCTACAATGTTCCCGTCTTGTGTGTTTCTTGTTTTGGACTCCCTTGGAAAAGAGATGAAACAAGATCTCAGGGGACCATCCCATCGAAATATAATTATGTTGAAATGCTGAGCATCAGCATTCATTCAACGCATTCAAATTAAAGAGCTTTATGATAGTAATGATTAGAGTGCAGGAGATTAAGGTCCCTTGAAGACCGAGAATTGATGAATAAGACTCATGAGTGTCACTTAATTCAGCACCGCTCCAATCGAGCAATGAAGATGTTCAAGTAAGGGTTGTGGCTCAGCATTTCAACATCAAGCATCTGCTCAGCATTTCAACACTGCATTTGCTGAAAAGAAATGCGAGATGCTCTCCTCATCCGTGCCTCTTTCTCCCAGGTTCATCTCCCCGGCCTCCCAGCTCGTCATCACCTTCTCGCTCATCTCCGTCCAGCTTCTCGGGGTCTTCGTCTGGTTCGCCGTGGACCCCCCGCATACGGTCGTAGACTACGGCGAGCAGCGCACCCAGGACCCTTTATCGGCTCGCGGCGTCCTCAAATGCGACATCTCGGACCTGTCCCTCATCTGCTCCCTGGGTTACTCCATCCTGCTGATGGTGACGTGCACCGTCTACGCCATCAAGACGCGAGGGGTGCCCGAGACCTTCAACGAAGCCAAACCCATCGGCTTCACCATGTACACCACCTGCATCATCTGGCTGGCGTTCATACCTATTTTCTTCGGCACGTCGCAGTCCGCCGAGAGGGTGAGTCGAGTTAATTTTTTTGTTTCTGGCGTTCTCTCTGTGAATGACGGTTTTCAGAAGCCATGTGTAAACTGCAGATGTCTGTTCCTCATCCTCATCATCTGTAGGATTTATGAGTCTGCAGAGAGGATGAAACCCTGGCGTGTGACTGACTGTCTGCTGGATTACCCCGTATATGACCTGCTTGGGATTTAGATCCATTTTCTTTGACGCATCATAAAGTCTAGCGGGAAAATGACTACAGGGTGTTTGTGTTGGCCTCTCCTCTCTTGGTGTGTGTACTCGTGTGTATTTGTGTGTCGTTTGACTCCATCAGGCAGGGTGCTTTGGCGAAATGCGTCTTCATGTGTAGTATCTTTTATAAGACAGCTATTCACACACAGGTGGGAAGCGTCGCTGCAGTTTATGAGCTTCCTATGAGCATGACTAAGCTCTTCTCAGCTCATTTTGCAGCATTATTAAGTTTTGGAATCACTTTTTTGAGTCATAAATTTGCATGTACTGCTACGGGAAAGAAATCTGCCTCCTTTTTCTCAGCTGACAACTTCTTGGAGATCAAACCTGCATCTCTTGGCACAGAGGGATGGATAGAAAATGAAAAAAATAAAAAGAAACATTCAGCTGTAGCTACATTAATGGCTCAGAGTTGAAAATCTCCAGACAATCCCTCACGAGTACGAGGGGATTTTCTGTCTGGCTGATTGACTGAATCCATGCCTGGGTCCTTTTGTGAAGGGCTGTTCTTCAGAGTGTAGTCTTCTTACATGTGTCTGTTATTGATGAACTCATGATGCGAGTTTTCTGTAAGGTTCGCAAAAGCTGCTAGGAATTATGTCCATATTGGGACGGATTTTAGAGGATTCAGGCTTCACCTAATTATTGAAGAAGTGTCACCATTGATGAGGGTGACCATAATCTTAAACCCCAAAGAGAGGACCCTCTACCTGGCCTAATTGAGATCCTGTAAATACATCCAAAGATACTCAAAAGGGACAAAGTTGCTACATAACTAGTACGTTACATATTTGAAACACAGGCTTTCTACTTAATCTAACCACTAATTATCAAACCACTGTATTTTAGTTTAGGTAACTTTTCACTCCTACACTCCTGATAATGATAATGATGTATTAATATTCATAAACACAAAGCATATGTGCTTAATGATTCCATTCTTTGAACATCAGAGGGTATTTCTTTGAAAAAAATCCTTTCTGCATGAGGTGAACATTTTCTATAATGGAAACATGAATAATGCAAAGGAGCTTATTTCCACCATTTACAAAAATAAGAATGAAAAATGGCTTTGAAGATTTTTTTTATTGTTATTATTATTTTGTCCATATGAATGGACAAAAGAACATTTTTGGAACAAAAAAATCATAATTTTCAATAATAATCTCAGAATTATTACATTTTTTCATCTCAAATTTTCATCTTTTTCATCACAAAATTTTAACTTCCTGTCAGAATTTTGACTTGTTGTCACACAATTGGACTTGTCTCATTTTTTTTCCCTATTTTTCCCCCTCAGAATTAAAACCTTTTTTCTTTGAATTTTGACTTTTTCCTCAAATATTCTATTTCTTTTTTTTTAACTCAAAATTTCCACTTTCTCATTTCAGAATTTCCACCTCCTGTTAAAATTATGACTTTTTATCACAAAAAATAACTGATCTCAAAATTTTCACCTCTCTACCTCAGAATTATGACTTTTTTATCTTTAAATCTTGACTTTTTGTATGAAAATTCAGACATTTCATCTAAAAAAAAAAATCATCTTTTTAATTTCATTATTTCAAGTTTCTGTCAGAATTTTGACTTTTTTTTCACAAAATTTAGCTCACCTTAAAATTTCCTCTTTTTTTCATCAGAATTGGATATTTTACATGTATGACTTTTTATCCCAAAATTACCACTTTCTCATCTCATAGATTCAATTTTCTTTTAGAATTTTGACTTTTTCACAAAATTTGACTTATCTCAAAATTTTAGCTTTTTTCCCTCAGAATTTTGACTTTTGTCTCAAAAGTTCAACTTTTTTTACTCGTTAAGTTATGACTTTTCAACTCAAAATTTCCACTTTCTCATCTCATAATTTCCACCTCCTGTCAGAATTGTGACTTTTTATCACAAAATTTAACATATCTTAAAATTTCCACTTTTTATATTTAAATTTTGACCTTATAATGAAAATTCAGACCTTTCATCACAAAATGTCCACTTTTTCATTTATGATTCTGATTTCTCGCAGTTTATCATTAAAAACTACAAATGCAAAAATAAAGAAAGAAAGAAAGAAAGAAATCTCACTCTAGGAAAGGTGATTTGTGATATCCAACGTCACTAGTTTCCACCATTTACAACATAAACCGAACAAAAAGGCGGAAAAAATGAGTGTTTGGTTGATTATTTCTTTGTTGCATCAATGCTTATTGGCAGTAAATCCTATATTATTAGAAATCCTCTTTATTTCACTTTTAAATGGAGCCACATTTGTAAGAAACATACATTTAATCAGAGCGAAATCTTCTCTGCCAATTTTAAACAGCGTATAAACCAGCCAGGACAGTATCACTTATGTCCCTTTACAGCACCCTTAGAGAGCATGACCTTGTGTGTATTGTGCTGATGGCCGAAGGACCTTTACGGTTAGGTGTGTGTGCTGTGTTTGTGAAGTCATGTGTGAGTGTGTGTGCTGTGTGACATGCTGAAAGCTCCTTCCTTAGTGCCAGAGCTCAGCAGCCCCCCGGCCACATTTATTCAGCTAATTAGAATGCCCACCGGTGACTTCTCCTGCATTTGCATTGGATTGTGTTTGCCTGGTGTGTTGTGTTTAATTGGAATAACCACCAGTGCACAATTTTGTGTCTGTGTATGTTGTTTCTAATTGGAATATCCTCTGGAGTGTGCGGCAGCTGGCCGGCTCGCGGTGAGTGCAGGGGGGGGGGTGAAATGAATAAACAGGTAATGATGGCACTTGGTGATTGGGCTTTAATGAGGAGGGCTCTACCAAGGGCGTAGCTTTGGATGGGGAGGGGGAGGGAATGAGGTTAGCTGGAAGTTAGGGGACAACATGACTCACATTATGATTCATTTTGTCTCCAAATGACCATCAGGGACGTCCTAATCCTCCTACAATAGCGTCATTGACATATAATAAAACCACTGTATTTTAATTTAGGTGACTCTTTACTCCTACACTCCTGATAATGATGTATTAATATTCATAAACACAAAGCATAGGTGCGTAGAAATCCAATTCTTTGAACATCAGAGGGTCTTTCAAGCCCTTTTCTGCATTTTCTGTACCCTCTTCAGTACATGTTTGCTCTGAAATACTGGTGATGTTCAGGGACTGTGGATGCTCATGGCAGCTGTTCGTGTTGTTAATGGTAGTGGGAATAGGGATGTGGCTGTTTGAATAAAAAAATGAAAAAAAAGAGGCTTGTATAAAACCTTTTGTGAATACTTAAAAAAATCTCTATTGCATGAACACTTTGGTTTCTTCAGAAACATTCTCCACCTGGTGTCTTTGGTGCATCTTTTATTTATTTGTTAAAAGATGTCTGTGGGGACATGTTTTTGTTAGTACTGGGAGGACAGATGAAGTGAAGAGAGACGCAGGGTGAATCCCAGAGTTCCAATCTGCTGTCTGCTCTGCCAAACTGGAGGTACTTACTAAGGAGAGAGGAGTAAGTCTGTAGAGCAGTGGTTCCCAACCTTTTCCAACTCAGGGCCCACTTTTTAATCTCAAAAATGTTTCAGGCCCACCTCCAACCCAATAACTGGTGGTTGTATAACACCTTTTTGGAACCCTATTTGTAACAATGACCCAAAATGTAAAAACAGCCATTATATAATAATAATTTTTTAAAAAAGTAATAAAACTCAAGTCTGATAATTGGTCAATAATGTAACTGATGCTAAGCCAAAAATGTAATTATTTCATTTTGGGTCTGTTGTTACATCTCACATTCTTTTTGTTACCAATGGGGCACAGCACTAGTGTCACATTTTCAACAAGTTATTTTAGAACTGGGGTTTCACAATATTTCATTTTATTACATTTCAGGTTGTTGTCATGTTACAGGTCATGTAACCCATTGAGCCTAAACATTTATTCTCAGAGGACTTTTTATCCCCATATATGAATCTGTGAAGTGTTTAAATTGCCTTTAAAACTAGCCTGAGTTTGACATTTTAAACGGTACTATATTTGTCTAATATATTCATTTGTACCATGTATCTTTATGTAATTACACTCCAATAAAATCATACTTTTTTGGAAATTATTTGGCGGCCCACTTGCAATACCTTCACGGCCCACCAGGGGGCCACGACCCACAGGTTGGGAATCGCTGCTGTAGAGTCTTTTCTCTGACGTACACACCCCCATATTGGATATCACTCACTGATTGGACACTATAGATGGGAGTTTTGAATTTAGCTTTACACAGCATCTCAAGAAGTTACTTTTCCACGCCATTCCTAAATCAAAATATGTTTTATTTAAACACCTGTATAAGAAACATAGTGCAAAAAAACAACACATTTACAAAAGTAAAAATAAGCTTGTGTACTCCACAAGAAATTCAGATTTAAAATGACAGAAGCAGCACGATAAGGAATCCCCAACTGAGCAGCAAAGATAAAAAAAGAAAAAAAATCTTGTCTACAACCCCAATTCCAATAAAGTTGGGACTGTGTTTAAAATGTGATTAAACAGATAATACAATGATGTGTAAATCTTTCTCAACCTATATGCAATTTAATGGACAAAAAGAGAAGACATATATTGTTCAAACTGATAAACCCTTATTGTTTTTTGAGGGGGGGTACTGTTTGGGTTTTTTGTAAATATTCACTTATTTTGAAATTTGGTGCCTGCTACACGTTCCTAAAAAGCTGCAACAGGGGCAACAACAAAAAATGAAAGAATGTGTCACGGGGTGGAACAGGTGGAAGGTGGACTCAAGTGCAGATTTAAGACAAAAGGTCTTTATTCCAACCAAGCTCAAAAAAAAAACAACAACAAGGAAAAAACAAAAATACCAAAAAACCTAAATTTTAAAAAAGGAATCCCCCCCAAAAAAATCCACACCCAAACCTTGAAAAAAAATCTAAAAACCCAGGGAGACACACACAAGGAGCTGATGCAACAAGGGTTGGTGCCGACTGAACTGAGGAAAGGATTAAATAGACCAGGGCCTAATGACACACAGGTGAGATACGAGGCACAGGTGAAACACATGAGGGGCAATTAGAAAGGAGGGAAACACAGAGCAACAGGAAAACTCAACAAGGGGGAGAAACACAAGGATAATTGAGAGCACAAGGGGCAAGAAAACATACACAAGAAACACAAGTACACAAACCATAAACCTAAACCTGAACCACAAGAGAAACAACAAAAACCATACACCCTAAACAGAGATCCAGAAAACAAACCAAAAAACAGAATCATTCCACAGATTAACAGGTTCATTGGAAACAGGTGAGTGTCATGATTGGGTCTAAAAGGAGCATCCCCAAAAGGCTCAGTCCTTCATAAACGAAGATGGGGCCAGGTTCACCACTTTGTCAACAACTGCGTGAGCAACAGTTTAACATGTTTTTCAACCTACAATTGCAGTAATTCAGTGGCTTTCATCATCTATAGTCCATAACATAATCAAAAGATTCAGAGAATATAGAGAAATCTCATGTCAGAAGGCCAGCAGTGAAGCCAAAAACCAACATTAAAAGCCTGAGAGCTGCTACAGCTACTAGTTCCTCTTCAGGACCTCGGGGAGTGAGCGAGCCGTGGTGTTCAATTTACACTGAAAGTTAGAACATGGAGTTTGGAACAATGCAACCCATGGTTGAGTGCTCCCAGTGCTCCCCAGCCTTACAAAAGTACAACAAACTGTGTAACTACTGAAATCTATGTTTAGTTGGTTAGATTCATCCTAATATTAGAGTTGGAGATCCGACTTGAGGAATGTTCTGATTAGAATTTTGGCTCATAGCACCATAATTTCCACATCCATGTACACCATGGACGTATCTTTAGCTGAGCACTAATACACTGTAGTGAATACACATTTCGGGTCTTTTTCAAATTGGTCACTACACACTCTAAAGAAACTAAAGTAATTCAATGAGCTGAGACACATCAGTTAGGTTCATTTCCGAACTAAGATGTACAATTGCACAACAAAATTTCAAAGCTTCCTTTCAAGTGTAACAACAGTTAAGACAAGGTCAGGTAAGCTTGCATGAGATAAAAAGGAATGTGCCATGCACAGTTGTGTTAAGGCCAATTTT
This sequence comes from Thalassoma bifasciatum, assembly GCA_008086565.1. Classification (NCBI taxonomy): domain Eukaryota; kingdom Metazoa; phylum Chordata; class Actinopteri; order Labriformes; family Labridae; genus Thalassoma; species Thalassoma bifasciatum. Next base: position 5,134 of record RPOG01002208.1, on the reverse strand, counting down.
TATGATTACAATGTACTGTTAAGAGATCTTGTACCATTAAAAGTAGACAAGAGTCATTAAAAAAAATTATATATACATATAGCTCTTTATATACAGAGGTTCTGACATGTATGAATAACTATGTATAGGTGTGACTATATGTACAGTGTGCAATATATACAAATGTGCCTAAAATATAGGTCTCTACATACAGATGTTTTAACATCTATATCTATACATATACACACAGAGATACACATGTATACATATACGTACATATACAAATATACATACACATATACATACACAAACACATGCATCAATTTAGTATTTGTAAGGGTGCAGTGTATACACACATATACATACACATACATATAAGGTGATCAGATAAGTTTTCTGTTCATTTTTAGGATTTGTTTCTCATTTTATGTAGTTTTTGATGTATTTATGAAATTTCAGTTGAAACTCAAGGTAAGACAAAAAAAGTTTTTCTGCTCTGACATTTAAAAACATCCTTAGTATTATGATTGTTTAATTGTTAAATTTTGACAGCATCTTTTATGACATAATGACTAGATTACAATGAACTGAATTAACATTGAGTTATACATTAAGGGAAAGTGTATTCGTTTAAACTAATATAAATTGATAAAGAACAAAAAAAGAAAAAAAACGAAAATAGTGCACACCCGTCTGTGCATAATTCCCAGGTACTCAGCGGTATCTCACTCCTGCAAGATGCTGCTGTGAAACCATGGCAACAAAATTTCTGTTTCCGCCAGATGGAGGGAAGTTTGTCCCAAAGCTGCTGCCGTAATTAAACCCTTCACTTTGATTAAGGAGACTTTACTCAGCAGCAAGTATGACTTCTGAGAGAGTGCACTCCGTCATGGAGGGTTAGGGTGTAGGGTTTAGTTTGAAAAAGGGCCTTTGTGAACCCCTTTGTAGGGATAGTGGGGGTCTTGGAAGGGGGGGGATCGGGGTCACATTCTCCTGTGGGTGCAGTGGCTCAGACTCCTGTGAAAGGTCACATTACCAGAGTGGACTGATAGTGAAATGATGGACTTTATAACAGCCACTAGGGGGAGCTCTCAGCAAACAGGGGATCATATTTATCAGAACAGCAGGAGTTGATAATCTTAGTGGTAGAATGAATGAATCCTTATCCACTGCCACCTTATCTCTCTCCTTCCTTCCTCTTTGCTTTAGCTGCTTCTCTTCTTCTCATACACTGCTATTCTCATTCCCTCTGATACCCCTCCATCCCTCACATCCATCCCTCACACTCCTCCCTTCTGAATATCCAACACAGCTCTTCATCACAGCAGGCAGAGTGGAAAGAATACAGAGGAGGAAAGACAAAAAAAAAGGAGGACGATAAAAAATGAAAGGGAAGGTTGGAACATGAAGGCGAACACAGAGAGAATAAGAAAGAGGAAGAGGGAGATTGTGAACCATCACCATCCAGGGAAGTATTGTTTTGAAATAGGTCATGCTACCGGGGAAGAGGCCGCTGGCTCCAAACAGCTTGTGCCGCACCCTGCAGGAATGGAAAAGGTTGTGTGAGTGTGTGTGTGAGTGTGTGTGTTCCCTCTGCCTCTCTGCTTGGTGTAAAACCCTAACCACAGGGTACATCTTTCCCCCAGCTCCCTCTCTTTTTCTGTCTGCTTCATCATTCCTCTGCCTGACACAGTGGACTTTCTTACTCCTTTCTTTCCCCGTCTCTCTGTCTCCTCCTTTTTTATCCGTCTCCTTTCTTCCCTCTCCCCTGTGAGCTCCCTCTCCTGTTCTCCAGATGTCTTAAATATGGTCCGCTTGTTATCTCCTGCCTCCTACAGAGGAAGAATCAACTTCCCTGCTGCTGCCCACAAACCTGCTCGCTCTGTGTGTGTGTGTGGCTCTTTCTTCACAGCTGGTGTGGTTTTCGGTGTGTTTGTTTTTCATTCTTCATGTGAGCATTCAGATTTTTCAGTGAGTTTCGAGCACCGTGCACTGACTGAGAAAAATTGGGTACTCCACCAGTTTTGATGTAAAAAGTTCTGTTAGCTGATATCAAAGTTATTTTCAAATGGATTTCCGTTTCTTGGTCAATTTGTGTGGCTGTTTAATGAATCATTTTTATAAAACCTAGATTAAATTCTGAATTATAATTTTAACATCCTACATTAATCACATTTCATTCGCATTAAATTGACTCGATTTCAAAAACAGTTTTTCAGTATTAAATAGGGATATAATAAGGACATTTTTATGGATTATTATCTCATTTGAAGTTGTGGATTATGATGAAGCATGCAGTTGTGCTCATAGGTTTATATACCCTGGTAGAATTTATGATTTCTTGGCCAGTTTTTTCAGAGAGCATGGATGATAACACAAAAACTCTTCTTTCCGTAATGGTTAGTGGTTGGGTGAAGACATTTATTAAAAAATAACTGTTGACTCTTTTAAAATCATAGTAAAAACAGAAACTGCCAAAATGACCCTGATCAAAAGGTTACACACCCTGGTGATTTTTGGCCTGATAACATGAACACAAGTTTACACAAATGTGTTTGAATGTCTACTAAAGGTAACCATCCTCACCTGTGATCTATCTGCCTATAATCAGTGTGTGTGTGTATAAAAGGTCAGTGAGTTTCTGAGCTCCTGACAGACACTTGCATCTTTCATCCAGTGCTGCACTAACATTTTTGGATTCTGAGTCTTCTAAGGAGGGGGGAAAAAAAGTCAAAGGATCTGCAGGGAAAGGTTACCCAACTGTATAAAACAGTTAATTAAGAGGTGGTAAATGATGAATTCTGCTGAAACCAAACCACGGTCAGGCAGACCAACAAAAATATCAGCCACATCTGCCAGGGAAATTGTTGAGGATGCAAAGAAAACCAACACAAATTTCAGCTGAAATACAGGACTCTCTGAAAGAAAAATTCCAGATGCACAATAAGGAGGCATTTAAGGAAAATGAGCTGAATGGTTGAGTCATTTCTACACAAAATATCCCACTCACAATAGCTCAGAGACAAACCTAAAAACTTCTGTAACAAAGTCATTTGGAGTGATGAGACCTCAATCGAACTATTTGGCCACAACCATAAATGTGGCTGTTCTAGAGTGGCCATCTCAGTCTCCTGACCTCAATATTATCGAGCCACTCTACGGAGATCTCAAACCTGCAGTTCATACAAGTCAGCCCAAGAATTTACAGGAACTGGAGGCTTTTTGCCAAGAAGAATGAGCAGTTTTACCATCTAAGAAAATAAAGACCCTCATCCACAACGACCACAAAAGACTTCAAGCTGCTATTGATGTTAAAGGGGGCAATACAGGATATCAAGACATAGGGTATATACACTTTTGATCAGGGTTATTTTGGAAGTTTCTGTTGTCATTATTAATTTAAAAAGTTTGTGAATAAATGGCTTCACCCAACCACTAACCATGAGTGAAAGATAGTTTTTGTGTTATCGTTCATATTCTCTGAGAAAAGGCCAACAAATCATAAATTCTGCTGGGGTAAGTAAGCTTTTGGGCACAACTGTATATCTTGATATGAGACCTCACAGTCCTGGCTGAGCTGATGAGCTTGTGCACTTGTTTTACTGCCAAGTTGCTGTACTAATTATATTTTGTAGTCTATTGTTTCTGTCTTGCCCTCTGTGTGAAACTCAAAGGGCAAGACACTGCTCAAACACTGCTGTTTTGGCTTGGATTGTTTCGTAAAACAGATCTTTGCATCTCAGTTGGAATATTCCTAGTAAATTTAAAATCAAATAAACAAAATAATGAAATACAAAAAGCACTATACCCCCTCTTTAAATAATTTAGGGGCTCACCCAATGAATGTTATAGGTGATTTTTTACATCTTGATCATCTGAAGAAATGTCATGAACCAGTCACAAGATCCAAATGTGATGACCTCATCATTTCAGCAAGTCTCATAAATTCTCATGAAGTTTGGGTGAAGAGCAGGTGCTATATGTAGATCGGAGCGTTTTGATGAGTTTATAGACAGATTCAGGGATTTCTACAACATATGAATATGTAGAGGTTAAAAAATCTGCACATAATGAGTTTCAACATCCAGCGTTGTTACTTGACACCTTTATTTATAACATGTGAAAGCTATATACCCCCTCTTTAAAATCTAAAAGTCACTCCAGTGTGTGGCCAGCCTTTGACAGTTCTTTGTGTTATGCATTTTTATCTACAGCAATGGCTCACTTTCTATCAAAATCATACATTCCCACTGGAATTTAATGGTAGTAGAGCTGCAGTCTCTTTATTTAGTCTGAGACGTTGACATGAAGCCTAATGTGCTGTGAATGAGTAGGTACAGGGTGAAATAATAGGGTTCGGTGGCACAGCCTGAACCTATCCTGGGAATGGGATGAATTTTGTGAAGTCTATTGTAAATACAGAGCTGCATGTTCAGAACAGAATGAATCCACAGTGAAGCTGCTACTCACACATACCTTTGCACTTTTAGTCTCTCAAGGCCGCCCATTCACATTATCTCTGACAAATACTTCATCTCTCTCTCTCTCACACACACACACACTGCTGTCGAACATAGAAGTGACACAGCCTAAAAAATTGCAGTTTTAAGAGGTGAAGAATGGAAAATCGCCCTACTTTGTGGAACTTACCTCCTCCTCCCCCTCAAAATCACACACACGCACACACACACTTTATACCTGTCTTAAAAAATCCATCTCTGCCCGCCCAGACACACTCATACAAATTCACACAGTGCTTAAAGGAACTGTCCTCGCCCAGATTTATGGCGGTGACTGTGGTCCCTGTGGAGTGCCTGTGACCGCCCAGATCCTCAGCGGGAGTGACCAGAGGTGATCAATCTACAGTAATCTGGAGAGGCCGGGCGAGACAGAGGAGGAGAGAGACAGTGAGGAGGAATAAATAAAAGCGAGTGGGCTGAGAGGATGGAAAGTAAAATTCAAAGTAGAGGAGGATGAAAGTAGAAAAGTACGTTGTGGAGGGGGTAGCAAGAGTGAACACACAAGGCTAAAATCTTGCAAAGAAAGTATGAATCAGAGTGTGGGAGTGCGGGGTGAGCGTCAACAATGTCTAGCAGACAGAGAGTCAACGATGGATGAAGGGAAGAGAGCTAATAATAGAGAGGGATGAGTGTTG